>VMDO01001713.1:0-73135 GCA_007922755.1 Pedetes capensis
AAAAAAAAAAAAAAAAAAAAAAAAGATAATTGTAGATGCACATACAGTTGTAAGAAATGAGATTCCTCTTTCACTGTACCCAGTTTCTCTCAATAATATCCCACAAAACAGTAGTACAATGTCAAAACCAGGATATTGATATGATATGGTCCAGATACAGAACATTCCATCCCCATAAGGAGCTCTCATGTTGCCCTTTTGTGGCCATTCCCCCTTTCTTCCTAGCCCCATCTCCTCCTGAACTGCTGGCAGCTACCAATCTGTTCTCCGTTTACATGATTTTGTCATTTAAAGGTTACAGAAATGGAATGATACAGTATATAACTTTTTAGGATTGGCTTTTTTCATTCAACATTCTTCTCTGGGGTTTCATCCAGGTTGTTGCCTGTACCAGTATTTCACATCTTTTTATTACTGCATAGTATGCCATAGCATGGATATACCACAGTTTGCTTAACCATTCACCCTTTGAAGGCTAACACAGGTTATTTCCTGGTTTGGGCCATTATTTAAAAAGCTACTGACTTAATGGCACTTAACAACAATAAAGACCTGACTCAATGGCAATTAACAAAACAACTGGTGAAAAATGACTTTATAACTTCGCCCATTTTCTGATTGGATTATTTGTTGTTGTTGTTGTTACATTGAGCTGTAGGAACTCTTTATATATCCTAGACTTCAGACTCTGAATCCTTTGTCAGATTTGTTTTATGAATATTTTCTCCCAGACTGTGTTTTCTCTTAATCCTCTTAAATGAGTCATCCATAGAACAGTGTTTTTTAATTTTGATGAAGTTCAATTTATTAATTTTCCATTTGTAGATTGGGATTTTGGTGTCAAGTCTAAGAATCTTCCTCCTAGCCCTAGATCTTGAAGATTTTCACCCATGTTTTCTTCTAAAGGTTTTACCATCCACATTTAAGTTCATGACCCACATGAGTTAATTTTGGTGAGAGATAGGTCGAATGACTTTTTTTTTCTTTCTTCTTCATTTTTCCTTTTTCTGTCCTTCTTCCATATGGCTATCCAATTGCTTAACACCATTTGTAGAAAAGGCTACCTTTCCTCTACTGAATTTCTTTTGTAACTTTGTCAAAAGTCAAATGAACATGTTTGTGAAGGATCTATTTCTAGGTTCTTTATTCTGTGCCATATTCAGCTTTCCATCACTATAACAAATACCTAAGATAATCAACTCACAAAGAGAAAAGTTTTTTGGCTCACATTTTTGGAGGTTCCAGTTCATGATTAATTGGCTCCATGGCTTTTGGGCCTATTGAGAGGCAGCACACTGTGGTAGGAGCGTGTGGCAGAATGAAACTGCTCACCTCATGGCCAGGAAGCCAAAAAGATGGAAAGACTGGGGTGCTGCGATTTCCTTCAAAGCCACACCATCACTCACCTAAAAACCTCTTATTAGGCCCCACCTCCTAAAGACTCTACCAACTCCCAGAGCCACTCAGCCCTCCACCTATTGGCCTTTGGGGGCACACTTATCCAAACCACAGCAAGAGTTGTTTGTAGTACTATTTTATTATTTTGTATTCTGCAGCATCTATATTGGTACCCCTTATTTCACTCCTGATAATAATAATTTGCATTTTCTCTGATTTTTCCTCCATACGGCTGGAGGTTTATCAATTTTCTCAAAAATTTCAAAGAACTGGGTTCTTTTTTCATTGATTTAAAACTTTTCTTTGTTTTGAATTTTATTGAATTTTGTTCTTTATTATTTTCTTCCTTCTGCTTGCTTTGGGTTTGTCTTCATTTTGTCAAGGCTCTTGAGGTGAAAACTTAGATTATTGATTTTTAAACTTTTCTCTTTAGCTATAGACCACACATTTTAATATGCTATGTTTTCATTTTAGCTTAGTTCAATTCTTCCCCTGGACACTTTCCTCTTTGATCCATGGATTATATAGAAGTCTATTTTTGAGTTCCCATGTAGTTGGAGATTTTCCTGTTATCTTTCTATTATTAATTTCTAGCTTGATTCTACTTTAGTCAGATATCATACTCTAAAACTCTTAAATTTGTTGATATTTGTTTTATGACTCAGGATGTAGTCTACCTTTGTATATGTTTCACAGACTCTTGAAAAGAATGTGTATTCTTGTGGGGTTGGTGTTCTATAAATGTTTATTAGATTTTGTTGATTTATGATATTATTTTATTCCTTTGCTAGTTTTAGGTCTAGTTGTACTATCAATTGCTGAGGGGGGTATTAAAGGGTTTCCAGTTGTAATAATACAGGAGAAGGATGTGGCAATCCACTCCCAAAGCAATCCCAAAATAATCAGCCATTGAAAACCTTATGAGGGTCACTATGAATCAGATCTGACTTGATAGCACCTAACAACAAGAAGAATTATGGATTTTTCTATTCCTCTTTTCAGATTTTCCAGGTTTTGCTTTACATATTTTGCATCTCTGGTGCATGCACACTTAGTATTTCTATGTCTTTTTATCAAATGCTATGTACCTCTTTGTCACTAGTAATTTTATTTGCCCTGATGTCTACTTTTTCTGATATGGGTATAAACACTTCTGATTTCTTCATATTAGCATTTCCAAGGCATAGATTTTTCCATCCTTTTATTTTAACCTATCTATATTGTATTTAAAGTGAGTTTCTTGTAGATAGAATATAGTTGGCTCATGTTTCCTTATATGCTCATCTAATCTCTGTCTTCTAAGTGGTGTCTTTAGGCCATTTACATTTAATGTAATTATTGATACATTAAGACATCAGTTTTTTTCCTGTTTGTTCTCTTAGTGTTTCCTTTCTATGTCTTATTTTTCCTACCTTTTTCTGCACCTACAGACTTGCTGCCCTCGTATCTGATCTCATCAGATCTTGTCAGATCTCAGAAGCTGAGCAGGGTCAGACCTGGTTAGTACTTGGGTAGGACCCTGCCTGGGAATACCAGGTGCTATAGGCTTGGGAGAAGGACCTGGAAGCCCACTCCCCAAACAGTCAGCCACCAAAAACTATATGAATAGCAGAGAAGCACTGACAAAAGTGCGAGGCATCGCATAGTGTCAGGTAGTGTTTTATCTCTTATACATAGGGTCACTATGAGTCAGAACCTCCAGGTTACTTGAATATTTTAGAGGATTTATATATACAACTTTTATGAGTGTATCTCTTTGTATAGCTTGTGAGTGGTTGCTGTAGGTATATTATATATACATAACTTATCACAGTCTTCTGATTTTACTGGTTCAAATGAAGGATAGAAACTTTACCCTCTTTAGATTCTTTAGTCTCCTCTGTTCATTATATGATCATCTTACATGTTTCTTCTATACACATCTAAAGCCACATTAGATAGTTTTTGCTTCAACAATAAAATGTAATTCAGAAAAACTCAAGAAGGAAAGTCTATTGTATTCTTCCACATTTTTACTTACTGTGTTTTTTCTTCCAGATGTTCCCAAGTTCCTGCTTTATTGTCTTGTTTCTTTTTAGAGAACTTCCCTTAACCACTCTTTTAGAATAGATCTGATGGTACCTCAGTTTTTCTTCATCTTAGAATGTCTTGACTTTCTCCCTTCAATACTAAAGGATTTCTATACGTGTGTAGGATTCTTGGCTGATGGTTTTTGTCTCTGAGCCCTTTAACACTCATGTGCTACCTCTTCTTGCTTGGTGGTTTCTTGTGGTCATTTTTTTTTCTTCTGGTGTGGGGTGTTGAACCCAGGGCCTTACATATGGTAGACATGTGCACTACCACCTAGCCCTTGTTCTGGTGGCTTCTGGTGCTTAATCTGCTGTCATATAATTTTTTATTCCTTTACAAATTAGATGTCACTTCTCCCATATTTTCAAGCTTTCTTTTTGACTTAAGTTTTCAAAAGTTTGATGGTACTGTGTGCTGATGTGGATTTCTTTAGGTTCATTCTGTTCGAGGTTTTCTCCATTTTTTGAGCCTGTAGGTTTATGGGCTTTGCCAAATTTAGGATGTTTCCTGCTGTTAATTATTCAAGTACTTTTTTAGCTTCACTTTCCTTCCTTCTCCTACTAAAATTCTTTTTTTTATATAGTTTAATGTATTTTAATAGCAAACTTACAGGAACAGCACAGAAGACAGACGACATTAAAAACATGAACTTGCATGTAGGACAGCTCAGTTAGAAAAGTATAGTGAGTGGATGGAATCTACTGTATGATAAAAATGCTACAAACACCATTAGTTGCCGTCAATAAGAAATTTACTTATTTTAAAAAAATCCAAATGCTGGCATTGTCCAGGAAAATTTAACAGGTTTATTTATAATTGTTATAAAGTTGAACTGCTGAAACTTGTTCACTGAAACACTTTGACTTGCATTAATGCTTTATATCCCCGCATTTATATTAAAAATTCACACACAAATGAAAACGGAAAAACTGCCAATACCTGATTTCTGTCCCCTATTTTTCCACTTGCAATCATATATTTAGGTACCTTTTGACCCCATGGAGAAAAATACTAACATTCAGAACTACTGATAACAGAAAGAAGAGGGAAAAAAAAAAAAACTTTTTTGAGAATGAAATGTTTCCCATCATAGTGGATTCTTAAGCACGTTCTCCACGTACGCGGCGTGCTAGCTGGATGTCTTTTGGCATAACTGTTACACATAATTGTTACATAATTGTGGATAGCACACAGGTTGGTGTCTTCAAAAAGGCCAATCAGATAGGCCTCGCTTGCCTCCTGCAAAGCACCAATAGCTGCGCTCTGGAAGCGCAGGTCTGTTTTGAAGTCCTGAGCAATTTCTCGCACCAGATGCTGGAAGGGGAGTTTGAAGATCAGAAGTTCAGTGGACTTCTGATAGCGTCTAATTTCACAGAGTGCCACAGTACCAGGCCTGTAACGGTGAGGATTCTTCACCCCTCCAGTAGAGGGCGCACTCTTGCGAGCGGCTTTTGTAGCCCGTTGTTTCCTGGGTGCTTTACCACCGGTGGATTTGCGGGCGGTTTGCTTTGTACGAGCCATGGTATAGAGACCTCTTTACTTACCTCCCTTCTCCTTCGGCTGGAGCTCGGTGAGCGGGAGGCGATGCTGGCGTCGGAGAGCGGCGGCGGCGCAGCGGCGGCTGCGAACACCTCCTACTAAAATTCTTATGACATAAATGTTAGATCTTTTGCTACAGTCCAACAGGTGCCTGTGACTCTGTTTTTTTAAGTCTATTTCTTTCTGTTGTCCAAAGTAACTGGTTTCTCTCTCCGTTTACTGATTATTTCCTCCATTCCCTCCATTCTGCTGTTGAACTCACACTGAAAAATTTTTTAAACCTTTAATGTACTTTTCAGTTCTAGAATTTTTCCTTTGTTCTACTGTAAATTGTCCATTGCTTTGCTGATAATTTATATTTCTTAGCTGAGACTTTCTATTTTAAATTTTGCGTCCTAATTCTTTGACTAAAGAGATCAGGTGTTTGTTTCTAAAATCTGTGCTCACTGGTGTTTCCAGGTTGCTGGCTTCTTCAGCTTCAAGTCTAGAGTATATGAGGCAAGAAGAAAACCCAGAGTCCTCATCACCATGTGGTTCCTTGGGTTCAGACATTCCTAGCCAGTCTGCCTCTTTCTTTCCACCTTTCCAAGTCTTTCCATGATTGCTTTCTATATAATTCCAAGAGTTTCTAGTCATGCTTATTGGAAGTAATAGGGAAAAGTATGCTTACCCAATTGTCCCCCCAAACAGAGGTCCTACTGTAAAACTTTTATAATTAGAAGAAATCATGAGTGTATGGACTGGGGTTTAGCTCTGTCGGTAGAGCTCTTGTTCTATGTACTCTGAGGCCCTGGGTTTGATCCCCAGTACCACAAAAATGGGAGAAGGACTTGCAAGCCCATTCCCAATTCCAAAACAATCAAACCATTGAAAACCCTATGAACAGCAGAGAGGGACTTACATAGTGCTGGGCATGGCACAATGTCAGGGAGTGTTTCATTCTGTTGTACATAAGATCACTATGAGTCAGACCCATTTCGACAGCACCTAACAACAAAAACATGAGTGTTTATGAGTGTGTGTGCGCACGTGTATGTGTATGTGCATGTGTGTAATAAAGGCTGTTAGCCTTTCGGTTAGTGTCAAGCATCATACTGGAACTACAGAGACAGAACAGAATAAGGGATGATTTCAGCTTCATGGGCTCACTATGGAAAGTAAAGCAGGCACACAGGTCATAAATGTAATACCTATTGTGCTTGTGGTGATGGAAATAGACCCAGATAGGAAGGCCTGGTCAGGTCCACCTGGGGCTTGGTTTCATGGAGGAGGGGATGCTTGAATTGAATCCACAGGATTCCTGACCTGTCCCCAGAGAAGGATGTTTTGTGTCAGGTGAACACCAAGACATCATGGTGGTTGGCATGGGAGCAGATGAGAGAGACTGTCACAAGTGGTTTTGAGCACCACATCTTTAAGTTGCACATGAACCACCTGGGGATTGTTTAAAATGCAGATTCTGATTCAGTAGGTCTGGGTTAGGACCAAGGATTCTGCATTTTTAACAAGCTACTAGGTGATGCTCATGATGCTACTGGTCCATGGGATACACTCTGAGTAGGAAAGGAGGAGGTGGGCTTTGGAGTCAGACAGTGCTCCAGTCAGCCAACTGGGGACGTCACCATCTAGCCACAAATCATGCATTTTTCAAATGACAATAATAAGAGTTATGCCTCAAGGATATGTAACAAGAATTAAATAGGCAGTTCTGGCACTTGAGGAGCCCACATTAGAGTCAAGAGAACCAGGCACCCTTTTCTATGGTTCCCTAGCTGCCTCAGCTCTGATTAATGGGTGTTAGACAGACAGATGGGAGAAGGACGTGGCAACCCACTCCCAAGGCAATCCTGAAACAATCTGCCATTGAAAACCCTATGAGGGTCGCTATGAATTGGACACGACTCGATGGCACCTAACAACAACAACAAGACAGACAGAAGGACCCAAATCTCTGTGGATATTTGGCCAGGAATTGAGCACTGTGAAGAATGCTGCTGGTAAAGATAGGTCTTTGCTATAAGTACCTCTTAATGTTTGCTTTTCCTTCAAATAACCTAAGTGGCTGGGGTCAGGGTGATTTGACCCTATGAACGATAGCTGACAGACCCTTCCTTTCTGCCTAGCTGTCTTGACTGGAGAGCTGTCAGCCAAGCATCCTCTTCTTTGGGAACAAGCCAGACTTCCCTGAGGGCAACCCAGCTGTTTTGAACACTGTAAGATTACGCTAAGGAAACTCTGCCCCTGCTGCAAGAACCACTGCAACCACAGCTGCTACTGAAGCCAGGACTCCTGTTTCTGAAGGTCTTACTCCAGTCATGACCACTCCAGGGAACTTGTACCAACTGTGGGAGATTCCACTCTGGGCAAGACAAGCCTCAGTGAACTTTAGTTGATTCTGTTCACCCTGAAACTAGTCTCACTCAGTGATTCAGCAAAAAGTTTGTGATTGTTGCTTACTCAAGGCTTGTGAGTGGTTCACGTGTGAGGTCTGTGATTGGCTCATGTGTAAGGTTTGTGATAGATGGAACCAGAAGTCATGCACACATGAGGCTGTGATTTCTAGAATTACAATCCAAACACAAGCATGTCATGCTCCTTTTTAAGTGTGTAAGGAGACTATTTCTCACTCTTGTAGGGTTATTCTGAGAGGTTTCTCTCCCATGTACTGACCCTCTGGTTTTGCAACATTAGGTCCAATAGAGTCTTCTCCCAATGGTCTTTTGCCTACCATGGTCTTTATCATGGGTAGAACTGGCTGAGCTGTTTGTACAAAGAGCAGATAAGACCCTGTGCTTCCAGCCTCAGCAATGGGAGTGAGGAAATGGAAGACTTCCAGAGAGCCACCAAGAGCTGAGGGTCCCAATACCCAAATCTCGGCACAATAACACCAGGAAGTAGCTAAGAGTTCCAGAGAGCCACTGAGCAGGAAGGCCCAAAGTTCAGAACTGTAATATTAGGAGGAGGCTGAAAAGTTCCAGAGAGCGAACATGGGCAGAAACTGCAAGAAGTTAGGAGTACAAAGGGTGACGGAAGTACTGAGAAGGCAAGAGGCGCTGGAGAGCCTGAGACTGTGGAAGTCAGGAAGCTATGAAGAGCTGAAGGTGGAAGCTGCGACTACACGGACTGCACCTGGTCACTGGAAAAGTTTGAGAAAGAAAGCCACTACCAGTCAAAGATCTGAGGCTCAAGAGCTGCAACTCTAGCTGCTGGGTGTTGGCACTCTAAACCCAGAGCTATAACCCTCTGTCTTAAGTACCTAGAGTAATAAACCTCTGGCTTTGAAGTTTGGAGGTATAAGCCTCTAGTCCTCGAGGCTTAGAGCTATAAGCCTCTGAGTTTGGAAGCCTAGCTTGTGAGCCTCTGGAACTCAGAGCTGTCAACATTAAGGGAGCTGTTCCTTGTCTATCTGTGATTCCTATCTAGTTAGGGCAAAAGATATTGAATATACCATGGACTGCCAAAAGAACCAACAGATCCATTCTAGAAGTACAACTAGAGTGTGCCTTGAAAGCAAGAATGGTTAGACTGCATCTAATGTATTTTGGACACGATGTCAGGTGGGACCAATCCCTGGAGAAGGACATCATGTTCAGGAAAGTGGCATGTCAGTGAAAAAAAGGAAGACCTTTAACTAGATGGATTGACATAGTGGCTGCAACAATGAGCTTAAACATAAAAAAGAACATGTGCATGGCACAGTGTCAGGTATTATTTCATTCTGTTCTACATAGGGTCCCTATGAGTTGTACCCATCTCGATAGCACCTAATAACAACAATGACAACAGGGCAAAAGAACCCCCAGCCAGCTGTTTGTAGCAGCTGTATATGGCCACAGGGTTATATGGGCCTGAGGATGGCATACACAGGGTTAATGCTCCTGATCTTGCCCGAGACAAATGTTTTGTGTTGAGGAGTTGCTGCTGGGAAGAAAAAGGAGGGGGAGAGAGAAAGCCCCTTTTTTATTATTCTGAGGTGCATTTTAATTTGCACCAGCGACACTGTGTCTGTGATGGATGACACAGAGGGAAAAATTACAGCCCAGGAAGTCCAGCAAAGGGGGAAAAATAAAAGAGATCCAGCAAGGATTAAAAACAGCCCATTGTGATGCTGCATCTTGATCAGGGGCTGGGGGCTGGGGAGGCTGGGAGGGGTGGCTGCGTGGGGCAGGGAGGGGAAAGGACAGAGACAGAGAAAGCAGTACTAGGAGCAGGTGTCTGATGGGAACCCAGCCTGGACCACATGTGCCCAGGTGCCCAAGGCACTTCCTCCTGCAGCCTAGCCAGCCTGGGGCTTGGCACTTGAGAAGGAAGATGCCAGGCTGGGCCAGCCCTTGGTATGCGGAGAATTTGCTTTTCTTGCCAGGAGTCTCCCATTTCTGCTTTTGTTCCTTCCTTTTCCAGAAACAATCAGCCATTGAAATCCCTATGAGGGTCTCTGTGAGTTCAACCTGACTCAATGGCACCAAACAACAATAAGAAGGCATCACCACCATCTCTGTGTCCCCTACTCAGAACTTTTTTGGGGGAAAGCTCATTGCCTTCTTGTCCCATGAACAAAATGCAGGAACCTTGGGGCTCCCTCTTTCCTGAGGACGTGCACACCCTGGAGCCCAGCTGAGGCACAGTTGGAGCAGCCCTGAGTTAGAAATCTGACCAGGCAGCCCACTTCCTGATTTCTCATGAGGCCAGCAGCCAAGAGAGATACAGATGTTCCTTCTCTTTGGCTACCTCTTAACAGTAGTTGAGGACTGGGTTCTGGAATCAGATATCCAGATCTGAGTTTGAAGCCTGACTTTTCTATTAAATAGCAATGTGACCTCAAGCTAGTTACTTAACCTCTCTGTCCCTCTGTTTCTTTCACTATTATTGTTGTTAGGTGCCATCCAGTCAGTGTCTGACTCGTAGTGACCCTACATACAACAAGCAAAACACTATTGTCAGCGCTTCTCTGCTATTCATAAGTTTTTCAATGGCAGATTGTTTTTTTGGGAGTTGGTTGCCAGGTCCTTCTCCCAAGCCTGCAGCACCTGGTGTTCCCAGGTGGCCTTCCATCCAAGTGTTAACCAGGCCTGACCCTGCTTAGCTTCTGAGATTTGACACTGGATGCCACAGTGGTATGGCCGCAGCCTCTTTCACTATAGAATATAGATAAATTAGTACCTGCCTCAGGGGGTGATTGTGAAGATCAAGTAAAATAGTGAGTTTTTCCTGCCCCAGAAGAAAACAGATCAAGCAAGATGGAGCAGGGTAAGTAGAGTTAGAAGGGTGGAGACCCCAGCACCATAACTGTCAGTCCCCAGTAAGGCTGGGTGGCCACTGTGCTCACTGGCAAGACTCTTGGGGGAGGAGACATCAAAGCACAGCTGATCCAAGAGTGAGCCTAAGTGCTCTGCTCTCTGCTCAGGGCAGCGTCATCTCAGCAAGTTCTTGTATGTGAGAGCAGCTGGTGATTGTCTTCTGCCTACGGACCCAGCCGAATACTTATATAGGATGCTGGTAGATTCAAACAAGTGCTTCACTAATGGTAGAATTTCATTAGCGAATCTTACCACCTCTAGGAGCAAAACTTAAGCAAATCTCAAACTTCTCCATGCAAGATCCTTACTGGGCAGCCTAGCATCTCGGGGACACACCTAGGAAGGGAAACACCAGTAACATTTCACTTCAGCCAGCTCACCAAATATTGGTGGTGCATAGTGTGAAAAATGGCTGAGAAATCTTAAGGAGCCCCCATGGGACACATCTCCTGCAAATAACTGGGCAGTTTTGTATACTACTCACTCACTTATTACAATCCAAAGAACTAACATTTATTGAATACTTATTATGTAAGAGGCCCTGTTTTAAGCATTTTATATGTATCCGTTCATTTAATAGTCAAGAAGTGGATACTATAATATCTGCCCTTAATAGATGAGGAAACATGGTACAGGACAGGTAAAGAATTTTGACCAAGATCACCACAGTTGGAAGCACCAGAACCATTCATACCCAGGTAGTCTGGCTTCAGAGTAAAACATCTATCGAAAAGTTCGATCTCCAGCATCACAAAAGTGGGAGAAGGACTTGGCAGCCCACTCCCGAGAATAATCCTGAAATAATTGTTGTTGTTGTTAGGTGCCGTCGAGTCGGTATCCGACTCATAGCGACCCTCATAGAGTTTTCAATGGCTGAGTGCTTCGGGATTGCCTTAGGAGTGGATCGCCAGGCCCTTCTCCCATTTTTGCAGTCCTGGGAATTGAACTCGGGGCCTCAGAGACTGCAGCGCAGTGCTCTACCACTGAGCTAAATCCCAGCCCCTGAAACAATTAGCCATTGAAAATCCTATGGATAACAGAGAAGCACTGACATAGTGCTGGGCATGGCACAGGGTTGGGGAGTGTTTCATTCTGTTGGACTTAGGGTCACTATGAGTCAGACTCAACTCGATGGCATGTAACAACAACAACAACATACAAAAGCATATGAAGGGCCACAAACCCTCACAGTGTATCCGATGATTAGAACTTTTTTTCTATGACCAAGGCATGTCCACACTCCGAATACCAGTGTTGGAGAATTGATTGGAACTCTGTGATATGGTGTAGTGGACAGCATGATTCACTGCTATGAATGCCAAAAGTTGCAGCTATTACCAAGAAAGATCCCATCTTCTAGAACATGTGGGACCTCTAAGTATGCCCTCAGAAGGCATACTTAAAGGGCACAGACGGGGCAAAAATCCTCCATCAAGTGATGGTAAAATCAATAATGTGGGTGCTTTTAGGGACTCTGTGGGACATTTGCTCTCGTGTCCTCTTAGGAACTGGGTTGTCGCTGTGACTAGTCAGTGTTCCTTCAAGTCTTCTGCATATGGCTCCTGGGGGGCCCAGGCTTTCCTCCCACTCTGCCCTTCACCTGACAGCAGCCCCCACGAGGGACATGGATTTGGGGGATCACAGGGCAGGTCTTAAAGCAATGTGGCTCTGAGTTAGAGAGATCAAGTCCCTCAAGCAAAGATTTTCCTGCCAGTGCCTTTTGTCACCTGTGAGACAGTAAAGGGGAATTCTGATTGGAGTTAGATAAACCCAAGTAGAGTCCTGTTCTGCTATGTGAACTCTTTGGGCCTCAGTTTTCTTTCTTTCCTGCAGTGTGGATAATACATTCTCCCTGGTAACAATTATTATTAACTGTGGACCTATCATTCTGTGTCTAATTAACCATAGAGGATGACTCCCTGTGGGGTTTCAGTGCTAGGTAAGACCCCTCTCCTGAAGAATCTCTTCCCTTGACCAGCCCTTATGGAGCCTGAAATTCTACCGTTAGTGATGTTCTTATCTGGATCCATCATCATCCTTTACTAGTACTAATCTTTTGGGATGGGTGATATCTTTTTACCAGGTCATCCCTTACAGAAATGGAATTAAGACCAAACTACCTGGGAGTTCTACATAATATACAGATGTTCTGCCCAGAAACATGCACAAAGTTGGAGGCTGAGTTTCAGAACTCACCTTGCTGTCTCGGCCAGAACACATCCTGTCAGGAGGCTGGCTAGCAGCTCACACAGTCAGCAGCCAGTCTACTGTCCCCTGCAGGACACGTCCTCTGTATTGGCATGGAGCCGGGCCATGCTCTCCCCTCCACTTCACCCTCACGGGGAAATGCAGGCCGTAAGGCTTCCCAACCTCCAGGGACACCCATGGACGTGAGCCTGTTTCTCTGAAATGAGTGGAAGCCATTCCATATGGTCTCCACAGTTGCTCATGATTGCTTCAGGGTCAAGGCTGGGCTCGTCAGCCAGGGGGATGCCAGGCAGCTTCCTCAGAGGTACGGGAAAGTAACGTCTTCACTCTTACCAGGGAGCTGCGCACGGCTCACCTGCACAAGAGCAGGAGACGCACAACTTCCCAGCAGGCATTGTGTTACCATAAACGAGGCAGTGACAGCAACAGAAATGTATTGTCTTACGGTTCTGGAGAGAGATGGCTGAAACTGAAGTATCTGCCAGGCTGTGCTCTCTCTAAAGGCCCCGGGGGAGGCTGCCTCCTCACCTCTTCACTTTCTGCTGGCTCCAGGCCGTCCTTACTCTGTAACTGCTGCATTCTGGTTTCTGCCTGTCTGCACATGGCCTTCTCTTCTGTGCCCCTCTCTTCTCTTCTGTTATAATGACACTTGTTCTGGGATTTAGAGCCTACTCAGTCAACCCGGAATGATGTCCTCTCAAGATCCTTAACTACATCTGCAAAGGGCCTTTTAAAAATAAGATCATAGTCACAGGTTCCAGGGCATGGGTATAGCTTTTTTTGAGTGCGGGGGTCGGGGGGTGGGTGTCACCATCCAACTCACTACGAGCATCTTGTGACTATGAGGAAAGCTAGCCCAAGAACAGCACTAACAAGAGAGAGGGCAAAGTCAAAAAGTGGCAGAGACTAAGCCAGGACCTTGATCATTCTGTGCCTGAAGTTAACACTACTTGCCTGATTCCTACATGAAGGTAAGTGTCTTTGTTGTTCAGAGCATGTTTTCTGTTACTTATGTTTGGGAGACGGACCCGGCAACCCACTCCCCAAAATCAATCCACCATTGAAAACCCTATAAACAGCAGAAAAGCACTGACAATAGTGTTTCGCCTGTTGTAGGTAGGGTCGCTTTGAGTCAGATACCGACTTGACGGCACCTAACAACAATGCTGCCCTCTAGCTTTGAACACTTGAGTGTATGTCCATCCCTTGGGGAGTCTTTTTTGACATTGACCTGGACTTAGAGTTCTTCTGCCAAGTACACTTTGGTTCTTCAGGTCTCAGGCACCCTGCTGGGCAGCCTACATTAGTTTCTGATGAGAATTCTGTCCTTTGTAGATCTCTTAGGTTTCCACCCCTCTGCTGTCTGTGTCACTCTGGCTAAATTATACACATATATTTCATCCACCAGACGCGACCCTCGCTTTCACAGAGACTGGCAATGTGATTGGGCACCTGCTTCTGCTGATCCCACCCCTGGTAACAGCAGCCCTGGGGCCACCCCTCGCCCCTCTAGTTTGTGGACCCCATCCATCACACCTGTGTTTATAGCCTTTCAGCTGAGCCTCATCCCTCAGACAGTCCCTGTCCAAGCCAATTTAAATTAATTTTGCCAGTCAGATTTCATGAGACACTGAATCAAAGCCTTTTCTAAAATCAAAAAGCACTAAATCTTCAGTGGACCCTCTTCCCACTAATGTTACAAATTAGTTAGAATAAAAAAGCATTATGGCTTCCCGGCATGATTTCTGCGTAAACCTGCCAGTTGAGGTTATGGCTCAGGGTCTCTGTTGCCCTCCAGCTGCTTACTGGATTTTCTACTCATAAAATTTATCGTAAAGTTTAATCATAAAATTTGTTCTATGGCTTGTCTACAAACGGAACTTATGGCTTCCCTTTGGGGGGGAATTGCTGGAACCAGTTTTCCTCCTGTTTTTCAAGTCCAGTCCTGCATTTTTCCTCTCTCACCATCTCCTGTGGTCCACCCTCACTTTTTAAAAGTAGATGTCAAGAGTTCTTTAAGTTCATTAGCTAATTCTGGCAAGACTTTTCTGTTTGTGTGCCATAGGACCCCGTGATTTATGTATCTCTCTAGCATTTAATTTTTCTAAGTGACCCTTTACCTGTTTTTTATTATGACTTACTAATTGCACCCATTTCCTAACTTTATTTTTCTTATTAAAGACAGGTTTTAATAGGTAGTTCATTTCTCAGTCACTTAAGAACCCTGATTAATTTCACGGGCCTCCTAGTCACTCAGGAATGGATCACCTTTCTTGCTAATATTTCCTTGTCCCTGACCTAGTAGGTCTGATTCTGTAGCTGAGAGGCAGAGTGAATGCTTGGCTAAATGCACAGATTCTTGGTCAAATCCTGCCTCTACCACTTCTTCACTGGACTTGAACTTCCTGTGTCTTCATTTCCTCATCTGTACTAGGAGGGTAATAGAACCTACTCTATAACTTCATGGTGAGGATGCAGTGAGATAATGCAGAGAGTCTAGGTCCTGGCGCATAGTAAGTGCTCAGTAAACACCAACTATGCTTATTTTTGAGGAAAGCTCAGAGGTGAACACTATCCTGGTCCCTCTCCCAGGGAGCCCCCATCCTAGTGAGAGAGAGCTAAGCAAACTGCCTATATGATTCCAGGCAGAGTGAAAGGAATGTTAGAAGAGATCATAGCAAAGTGCAACGGTCTCAGTGGAAAGGACGTTTCGTTCTCAGAGGAGTTGCAGAAAGTGTCATAGAGAGGGAGGCTGACATTAAAGGAGCGGTGGAGTTTGGGTTGCAGAAGATCAGAAAGAAAGGGCATTGTAGGAGGAGAGACTGAGCCTGGGTAGAAAAGGCTCTGAGGTGTGAGCATTGCCTGGGATGTTTGGGAAATTGGGGACTTGGGGCACTGGGGAGGAGGGAGACAAGGACAGGGCTAGAAGAGTGGGTAGGGTCAGATTGTCAAGGATCCTAAAGTAGTAGTTGGAGTTCCATTCGGTGTGGTTTCTGCAGCAGCAGCAGCCCTGGGGGGTTGTTGGAATTCAAGTGCAAATTCCAAGTCCAGGCCCGTCCTACTGGGTCAGCAACTTTGAGTATAGAGCCTGGCAACTGCGGATTTACGAGGTTTCTGGGGGCTTCTGATGCAAGCTCAAGTTTGAGGACAGTGCTGTTGCTGATGGTGGACAAGTAGGGGTGACCATTAAGGTAAGCCATCAGAAATATAAAATTTCCGGTCTTCATTATCTATACATTTGGCAGCAGATAACAGAAGCCCAGATTCAATTGCTTAACCAACTACGGATTTATTTTCCTTTTATACCAAGAAGTGCAGAGGAGGGTAGTCCAGGACTAGTGCCATTACTCCAGGAAGTCATCAAAACCCTAACTTTCCTAGTATGTGACTTTCATCCCTGTAGTTGTAAGATAATTGCTGCATCTCCAAATTTCTCTGCCAAGTTCCAGGCAGCAAGAATGAGGGAATTGCGGAGACAAAGCCTTGTGCTATCTGACTCTGTTCCCATTGAGTCTGGCTGGAAGTCCTTCTGGATAGACACAGTCTCTCTGAATGCCCTATCCTGTAGCTTATTTCTTGCTATTTATAAATCACATGGTCATTCCAGTATAGGGGGATCCGGAAGGTGAGGATTCTTAGTGAGATAAATTGCAGTCCTAAATAAAATCAGGAATTGGTATGTTGGGGAGAAATGGAAACTAGAGGCTAAATAGACAAGGGCCATTTGGAGGAGTGTGGGCTGGAGCCTCTGGTGGACATGAAAGCTGGCTGGAGGAGCTTTAGAAGGCCAATCAACCTGATTCTGACTCCCTGCTCTACCCACCTATGAGTCCTGAGCAAATCACATTATCTCTCTGGGCCTCACTTTCTTCATCTCTACAATGTGAGTGTGCGATAAGGATTTTGTAAGGATTCAGCTTGTAAACACGTGTGAAAGCACAAAGAACAGAATCAGGCTTGTGGTGAACACTCACTACATGCCAAGCAGGAAGATGATACTGTTAGGGGTGATGGAACAAATCCTTCCAGAAATAAAAGCGTGAACTAAAGACATCAGGAATGGGAAAGAAGAAGAGGGTAAGAGAGGCCATAAACAAGGCTTACTTGATCTGTCTCTCCTTCCTCCTAATGGTTAGAATATGTCTCAACTCCGACTCTTCCCTTAGGTTCTGCAAGTGGCTCCGTATGAAGGGTTCAGCTTCCTGAACCCCTACAATGGAAGTATTCCTGGAAGTGGTAGGACCCTCTGGTCTCCCATTTCTGGGGAAGAACAACTTTCCCCAAAGTTATCCAAGACCTGGGACCTCTGTCCTTTCCCAGCCACCATTTATATCTGCCCTATCAGGGTAATTTTCACCAAATCTAATAAATTGTAATGGCACATTGCACAATTTGCACCCATAAACTATAATCCAGAAATGCAACCCCAAGGAGCCAGACCAATATAGAAGGGCCAGGAAAACTTCCTGCTGGAAGAAAAGTTTGAGGAGACTTTATACAATGGCTAGGACTGAACTGAAGGACAAGTATGGAAGTAGTAGATGGGGAAGGAAGGCATGCCAGGTGGGCGAGACATTGGGACAGAGGCAGAGAGGTGCAAACAAGCATGGGACCAGCTGAGAACCCCAAGGAGTTGGAGGGTAGCCTGTGACTTTTGAAGCTAATGCATGAGAGAGTCTGCAGGGGTGGGCCTATGAGTCACAGGACAGAGAACTGAGGTCACATAGTCCCTGAGTGTTTTAGGGGGTCATCCATGCAGTATAGCATGGAGAGAGGCTTTGAGGGGAGCTGGGACCTTGGTCAGGGAGAAAGCACCTGGAGCTAGATCACAGTGTAAAGGCCAGGGGGCAGTAGCTGAACCCTGAGCTCCTGACAAGGGCCCTTCCCCAGGACAGCCTCCATTCCAGATCAAGGCATAGCTAAACGGCCCTATCTCCAGCGGGGCACCCAGGGATGCATTAGATATGGAGCACAGTAGCAGGCTGAAGCCTCTCATAAAGGCAACTATTGTGTTAAAGAAAAGGTTTGACCCTTGACCTTATACCAGTTTGGAGGCCCAGCCCAGCTCCAGTGGATAGGAGAAGGAAGTGGGGGGAAGAAGGGACAAGCAGGCTCAGGGTGAGGCTTTCGAGCAAAGAGCTTCAAAACTCACCTCCAAACTCACCTAGCAAGTGTGGAGGGCGAATGGAGTCAAGGACACAGCTGCTGTCCAGTCCTGTGCAGGTGAAAAGAGGTGCGGATTCTTGGTCCCCAACTCCATTAGACTAGGGGCTTGCCTTGCTGTCACCACCAGCCTGGAGCTTCGTTGAGAACACTAGATTGGCAATTATGGGGTCCCAATCATGATGGCTGTGTCTTCCTGGTGCTGAAACCCTCTTCCTGAGTCTCAGGATGTGGGCAGGCCCTGGCTTCCCCTGCAGTGGGATCACTGTCCCCAGCAGGATGTTTCAATGCTCCCTTGGCTGGGGCCTCCCCTTTCTGCCAGGCTGCACATTTCATACACTGCATGTTTTTTGATCTTGTCCTAACCTCTGATCGTGCCAGTGAGTGAGTGCAGTTTCCAGGGAATGTAGATGGAGCCCAGTTTTCCCTCTGAATTCTCCCACTGTAGGACAGGAGCAAGGCGACCTTCCTCTCATCCTTCTCCCAACCTCTTCTCTATTCGTGAACCTCAGTCTTACCTTTGGATAGTTTTGCCTATTTGACTGAACTTGGTCATAGTGAAGTCCTGCATTCATGGCTCCCTTCGGCCAGTTTCCATTTTGAAGAGCCATGTCTTCTGCCCACCCCTTGGTGCTTAACCAACAACAATAGAAGGAGACTTTACTCTCACTATTGAAGAGGTGTCTCCACGTGTCTGTCAGCTTGTCATGCTGTAGGGGCTGAAAGCTATGTCACTGGTAGCTCAGATATCAGCAGGGCCACCCATGGTGGACAGGTTTAAGTTGAGCTTCCAGACTAAGAGAGACTAAGGAAAAGGATTGGCAGCCCACTCTTGAAACAATTAGCCATTAAAAACACTATGAATAGCAGAGAAGCACTGTCAGATATAGTGGCAGAAAATGAGCCCCTCAACCTGGAAGGCATTCAGAAGACTACTGGGGAAGAGTTGCCTCCTCAAAGTACAGATGACCTTTCTGATGGGAATGGAGTAAAGCCCCTGGGACCTCTGTTTGTTGATGTGGCATGACTCAGAATGAGAAGAAACATAGTGACAGCAATACTGGGCTCAAACATAAAAAGACCATATGCATGGCACACTGTTAGGTAGTTTTGTTCTGCTGTACTTAGGGTTGCCATGACTTGGATCTGACTTGACAGCACCTAACAACAACAACATTTTACAGGTAAGAAATGGAGCCTGGGAGGGGGCCCAGCAGGTGCAAGGCTGAAATAGGTGCCCAAGTCTCCAATTTCAAGTTCCTCTCTTGATATCACAGTACTTCCCAACTTCCAGTGCCTTAATGCTACACCTTCAAGCAGAGAATTCTAGGAGCAAAGCAGTAATGTGAACTGTTGAGCCTGTGGGAGCCCATTCAAAGGGCACTGAGCAGGGGTGAAGTCTGGAGTCCTCTGACTCTCTAAGTCAGTGCTCTCAACCCTTGCTGTACTCTAGAATCACATGGGGGAAGTTAGAAACACCCCAGTGCCCAGGGTAGGAATGGGATTTAGCTCAGTCGGTAGAGCGCCGCTCTGCAGTCTCTGAGGTCCAGAGTTTGATTCCCAGCACTGCAAAATGGGAGAAGGACATGGCAACCCACCCACAAGGCAATCCCGAAAACAATCTGCCATTGAAAACCCTATGAGGGTCGCTATGAGTCAGACACAACTCAACGGCACCTAACAACAACAACAACAACAACAACAACAACAACAACAACAACAACAGTGCCCAGAGTTTATACCAGATCCATTCAGTTAGAATGGTTTGGGTCAGATCCAGGCATTGGTAGTTCTTAAAGCATCCCAAGTAATGCCACTGTGCAGTCACAGTTGAAAACTACTGACTTGAACCAGTGGGTTTTGTTGTTGTTGTTTTACTTTTTGAGACACTGTCTTGCTAAGTCACACAGACTGCCTCTGGTCTCGAACTTGCGATCCTCCTGCCTCCACCTCCTGAGCCACTGGGATTACAGGCGTGCACCACCTAACCCAGAGAACCAGTGGTTTTTAAGCCATGGCATATATCAGAACCACCCAGATGGCTCATTCAACCCCACATTGCTCTGCACACCCGTTTCCAGTCCATAGATCCAAGATAGGGTATTTGTTGTTAGGTGCTGTTAAGTTGGGTTCAACTCATAGCAACCCTTTCAATGACTGATGGTTTCAGGATTGCTTCAGGACAGGATTGCCACATCCTTCTCCCATTTTTTGCAGTGCTGGGGATCAAACCTTGCCCTTAAAGAGTGAAGAGCAGCACTCACTCCACCAACTGAGCTAGACCCCCGCCCCAAGACAGGGTTGGAAGAATGCATATGTAATGGGCTACCAGTTGCTGTAAGCACCACTCCTGATGCTTCCACCTAAGTCCCACCTAATCAGGTAGACACTCCTCAGCACCAAAATATGATGTTTCTCTACCTAAATGTCACCTGCCCTGATTGGAGGCCTCCCCTAGGACTCTATAGGGGTCCTGTGTAGATAGAAAGAGATGATTTTAATAAAATAGGAGGCATTAGGAAATTTCAGTTCCACATGAACAGAGTTGGCTATGAAACGAAGGGGCAGGGAGAAAAACAGTTATTTAACTTGAACATCTGGATCACTTATTTAATAATCCTATAAGTAGGGATGCCTGCAGCCGTAGCCCTGTGGCATCTGATCCCATCAGATCTCGGAAGCTAAGCAGAGTCGGGCCTGGTTAGTACTTGGATGGGAGACCGCCTGGGAATACCAGGTACTGTAGGCTTGGGAGATGGACCCCGCAACCCACTCCCAAAAATCAATCCGCCATTGAAAACCCTATGAACAGCAGAAAAGCACTGACAATAGTGTTTCACCTATTGTATGTAGGGTCGCTATGAGTCAGATACCAACACAACAGCACCTAACAACAACAACATAAAGTAGGAAGGAGGCTGGGGTTCAGCTCAGTTGGTAGAGTGCTGCTCTGCACTCCCTGAGGTCCTGGGTTCGATCCCCAGTACTGCAAAAATGGGAGAAGGACATGGCAAACCACTCCTGAAACAATCATGAAACAATCAGCCAATGAAAACCTGTGAGGGTTGCTGTGAGTCGGACCTAACTTGAAACCACCTAACAACATAAGTAGGGAGAGGTAATTTTCATCCTGTGACTGGAAGCTTTGGTCTTATAAATGGAACAGCCAGGGGATGTCCTAAATACCCTGCTCCCACACTGTCAGCCATATAATGACTGTGGGATTGTGATCCATCACTTGACATCTTTGAGTCTCACTTTCCTGCTCGCAAAAGTAAAGGCTGTATGAGGATTTGCTCCATGATACAACCATAAAGCTTAGATTAACATTGAAAGTGCTGACCCCATTCAAGGTAGCTATGATTGGTACTGGCTCTGCTTCTGCCAACACACCTCATATTAAGTTCTCAGCAGCAAACTGGGCTCACAGGCTATTTCTGGGGAAACATCTCTGACTGACTAGCAGGATGTTTTCTGTTGGTTAACAGCAGCTGCTGTATTTAACAGGAAGCACAGAGCTACATTCTAGGAAATTTCTATAATCATCTTCAGCCTGTTTTGTGGTGTGACTCTCTCCCCTTGTTTATATGGAAAAACTTCTCTCTTTACTTCTCCATCTCATTCATACCACCAGCTAAGTCTGTGTCTCCACTGGCTTCATAGATTCTAAAGAACTCAGAGATTCTTTGCTGGGCTCAACAGAAGTCTGCTCAGTCACATTTGGTGGGTGGATGCAGAGATCTGAATGAATACAAGTGATATAAAAATTTTTTGGCAATGAGTGATTTTAAAATAATAAAGTAAGCACATGGAAAACATATTAGCTTTTTTTCCCCTGGTGCTGGGGATGATCCCAGGGCCTCAAACATGGTAGATAAGTGCTCTACTGTTGGGCTACAACCCCGTCCCCAATTCCAATGTAATTAACACTCAGTGGGAAAGCAAAGAATCAATCCTTCCTTCCTTCCTTCCTGCTTTCCTTCCTTCCTTCCTGGGAGGCTCCTCAATATCACTGAGCCTCACTGTCCTCAGGTGTACTATCACTTTAATGATGTTTCCATGGTGGGCACCTACAAGGCTAGAAGACACAATCAGTGTGCATGACCCTAGCAGAGGGCTTTCTTCTCCAATGTTCAGTTAGCTGTTGATTCTTTCTCTTGACTTCATTCTGACTTACAAGGATTTGGATCTGGCAAAACTATGGCTGCTACAAGGCCAGGACTAAGGGGAGGCAAGCATGACACCCAGAGCATAATATGGAAGGAGGTACTCACTCTCAGGACCAGGCAAGTGCAAGGTCAGCCCCAATGAGTAAGAGCTTCCTTTAATTTTGCACACCAAATACTTTACTTGCAGTATTTGAGTCCCCAACCTTGGATTCTCAGTAACTTTGTGTGTGTGTGTGTGTGTGTGTGTGTGTGTGTGTGTGTGTGTGTGTGTACATTCCATGCACAGTTTCATTTTAGTGGCATGGTATTCCATTTTTGCTGCTATAACAAAATACCTGGATAATTATAAAGAATAAAAATGTATTTCCAAGCCAGGCATGCACCAGCATGGATCTGGCATGCACCAGCAATCATGGCCTAGTCTACATGGCCAGGAAACCAAAAAGAAGATGAAGGATGGGGAAGAGGAGGAGGAGGAGGAGGAGAGGAGGAGAAGGAAAGGTAGAAAGGAAGGAAGGAAGGAGGGAAGGACAAACGAATGAACCTCTCGTAGTTATAGAGGAGACTGGGAAGTTCAAGATCAAAGCACAAGTTTGTTCTCTAGAGAAGCTCCAGTCTCTACTTCCAAGATGGTAGCTTGAATACTGCTTCCTCCCATGTCCTCACATGACAGAAGGTGGAAGGGTAAGAGCAGGAGAATTCTTTCCATCAAGGCCTTTTGTAAGGGTACCACATCTCCATGTTCAATGCAGCGCTTTTCACAATAACAAGGATATGGAATCAACCAAAGTGCCCTTCAACAGAAGAATGGATAAAAAAACTATGTTATATATACACAATGGAATACTACTCAGCAATCAAGAAAAATGAAATAAGGTCATTCATAGCAAAATGGATGGAATTAGAGAAAATTATTTTGAGTGAACGAACACGAGCTCAGAAAGAGAAACAACACATGTTCTCACTCATATGAAGGAGCTGATTCAAAATTACAAGAAGGAAAAATCCTATTCAAAGGTCGGATCATAATAAAAGGCGGGGGGATAAGAATGATATCAATATAAATGGACTAGAAATTACATGTAATTATTCTAACAAGATAAAAACAAAGACCACTACAGGAAAGGTTTCTATCTTAAACAGAACTGGAACCCAAAGACATATAGAAAAATACTACTAAGTAAAAGATAGAGAAGACTTAGATGGGAAGGGGGGGAAGCATAGGCGAGGGTAAGGGGTAACCTATATGAATAATGTTTATCAAAATGCATATATGGAAATGTCACAATGAAAAGCATGTCAAAATGAATCACATTAAGATGTACATTAAAAATTTCTAAAAAAGGGCGGGGGTACTTAACCTCATTTATCTTAATCACCACCCAAAGGCCACACTTCTCAATGCTCTTGTATTTGGGGTTAAGTTTCAACTGAATTTTGAAGGTGACAAAACATCCAGACCATAGCAAATGGCTGCCATGAAATGGGCTCAGAATCCACTTTGGGGTTCTCAGACTGGTGGGAATCTAGTTCTCAAATTCAATAGAAACAACAGGCTATACTGATGCAAGGCCAGTACATAAAGCATTGCCACAAGTGGGAATGGATTGCTGACCTGTACAGAGGCTGAGGGAAAGAAGCCACACCTCCCCAGCCCAGCTCAGCAGAGATGGACACTTTTCAAAACCCACCACCTACTCAGCTTGTCGTTTTGATCTTCTCTGACCTCCACAGGGTGGGAAGGACAGTTATGGTTCTCCCAATGGAGAAATAAGTGATTCCCCTAAGATTACAAGGGAAATCAGATATAAAGCTGCACTGGTTTCTCAAAGCATGGCCAGAGACACCTGGGATACTCGTCCAACTCCAGATTTCTGGATATGGACTGCCCCCAGACCCCTGAATTAGAGTCCTGGAGAATGGGGCAGGTGCTGGCATCCTTCCAGGCGCCTGGGCATTCCAGGGCACAGTGAAGTTCATAGAAGTCCAAGCTGTTCTACTTTCTGAGCCTGGGTTCCCCGTGGCCATTACATCAAGTGTCTGAACATCTAGGAGGGAGAGGTGCTTTAGCCAGAGCATGGTGTGAAGGTGCCTCTGAAGATGATTTTAGTTGGCATCAAATTAAGTTTGTGGGTGTGGTAGTTAAGCATTTGTTTTCATAGATATCGGGGAAAAAATATAACTATCACTTCAAATACATGAGTTCATGAAATTTTGCTTAGGACCAAGTTGTTTTTGAAAGGTGAACCAATATAAAGTTGATTTTAAGAAAATACGGTTGCTCATGGTGCCAAATTGTGGCAATAACTGTGAGAGCTGCAATAGTGGCTGCAGCTGGGAAGAGTCTGTGGTGGGGCAGAGGCTGGGCTGGAAAGCAAGCCCTGCAGAGGCTCCCCACCTCTGTTCCCCGGCCACCATCAGCAGGGGACACAGACCACAATCAATACTGGTGATGACCACCGTCACCATAGGGGAACCCGAGAACAGGGAGTGTACGGCTTTTTTCTGAGGGCGAATGAAACCTTTCTTGACCTTTCTCAGAGGTTAGGGGAACCCCAGACTCAAGCTCTGTCCAAGTCTGTGGACCAAGAGGCAGGTTAGGGAAATTTTTTTTTCTTTTTCTTTTTTTTTTT
Source organism: Pedetes capensis (assembly GCA_007922755.1). Lineage (NCBI taxonomy): Eukaryota > Metazoa > Chordata > Mammalia > Rodentia > Pedetidae > Pedetes > Pedetes capensis. Next base: position 24,478 of record VMDO01001713.1, read on the forward strand.
TTTTTTTTTTTTTTTTTTTTTTTTTTTTTTTTTTTTTGTGGTACTGGGGGTTGAACCCAGGGCCTCGAGCCTGCATGCTCTGCAAGTGCTGGACCACTGAGCTGCACCTCAGCCCATTTTTTTTTACTTTTTGAGACAGGGTCTCGCTAAGTTAAGTAGACTGCCTCTGGTCTCGAACTTGCGATCCTCCCGCCTCCGCCTCCCGAGCCTCTGGGATTACAGGCGTGCGCCACTGCGCCCGGCCCAGGTTAGGGAAATTTTAAGATGGGTGAGATGTCACCTTTCCCACGTCTCTCCAGGTATTCCCAGTGCCCCTTCTACCCACAGTGGCCCTTCATTCCCTTCCCGAAGGACTGCAGAAGATGGCCAGAATGGCCAAGGCCTGAGAGCACTGCGCAAGTAAGAAATGACGGTGATGGAAAAAGAGAGGAGACAGTGGAAGGCGGGGGGAGGAGAGAGGCTGAATGAGAAAGAAGAGAGAAAAGTGGGGAAACGCATTTGTAAAATTAAAAGGCAAGGCCCCATCAGATGGTGTTGGGCGAAGAAAGCGTGTTACAGGCAGGAGTAATTGGTAATCGGAGCTGATGTGAAGAAGGGATGATTTATGGGAGCATGCAGACAGGGGTGGAATAATTTTTGGAGCAGAACGGGGAACTTACTGAACGCCTGAAACTCAGCTACTTATCCACTCGTTCTTGTGATGAATTAGCTCTTGTTTAAAGTAACCGCGGCTCCATTTTTCATTCTGATTACTACACTTGATATCTTTCTCTCTCTCTGTTTCCCTCTGACCACTGCCCCCTTACCAGGTTCTGGGTGCAGAGACACTGGGTTTGTAGAAACTTGCCCCCCACCTCCTCCTTACTTTCTCCCTCCCTCATGCCACCCCCACAGCAATATTAAATAGCCAGCTCTAAAACCCAGCTGCTTGAAATATTGCAAAGATTAAGAATGTGCGGAATTAGTGAAGACTTTGGATGCAAAACTGGCCTCCTTCTGCATCCTGAGTGATTGCAATCCCTTTGCCCATCTAATGTGCAAAGTCTGTCTCTAGGACTGTCAACAGTGAAATGGAGAAAATACACCCCTTCCTACCTGGATGCCACACTCCTTTTGGAGGGGGCGAGGCCTTTGAGGATCTGAGAATTAAGGTCAAGGTATAAAGGTTCCATCTCTTGCTCTCTTCCTTGCCAACATTTTTAAGTATCAGTTTTTAATTTAGATTGTGCAGAAAGGGAGCAATTGTAGGCCCCGGCATAAGTATGCAAGTACTATATCCTTTTATTATTCTTTAATTTTACTTTTACTTAAAACACAACGCTTAAAAATTCAAGTTCCCAAATGGTCCGGTTTCAACATAAATTTTCATTAAAAGAAATTCTGATAGAAAAGTAATTAAAGGCTGGGGAGGTGGCTTAGTGGTAGAGCACTTGCCTAGCATATGGGAGCCCTTGGGTTTGATCCCCAGCACACATACACACAAAAAGTTAAAACAATTTAAATATTTACAGTAATTACTTGTGAAAATAATCAAGGAAAAAAATTTACCTAATGCTCAGAAAAACTCCTAAGGGATTCTTGGCAAGTGTTTTCTATCCCAACAATCAACTCCAAACCAAGAAGTCCTCCAAACCCCAGGTGCTTGGTTCGAGGTCAGGAAGCCAACTGCCCTGTGCCTTGGCTTGGCTGGCCATAGCTTTCCCTTCTGTCTGTAATAAGGAGACCCAGCTTCTCACTGCCTCCCACTGCCCTTGGTCTCTCTGCATTGCTGCTGCTGGTGCTCTATTGGGTTTCTGTATTCCTCTGGTCGTCCTGACCCTGAACTGCTGGCCACCTTCTCTCTCAGAGTTCCCTCAGCACTGAGGCCTTTTGGCCACTGTCCTCACTGATTTCCTGAACTCTGACCCTTCTGGGCCCTCAGTTCCCCACACACCCCCGACCTGTGACTGCTCTGTTGGCTTTTGACTCTGGCTCCCCTCTTGAAAGCCAGCTTCTCAGAGGCCCAACCCTGCTCCAGCCTGTGCCTCTTTGTTCATTTGTTTGGTAACATTTGGCTCCTCTTCTGATCCCTGCTTTCTCAGGCCTGGTTCCCTTTCTCTCTGCCATTATGATCTCCCTTGGTCTTGGAAGGACAGGAGAAAGGAAAGGAGAGCCATGTTTCTAATTAACAAAGGGGCACAGTAGAGAAAAGTTCTGGTTTTGGGATTAGGACACTGAGGATCCAATCCTAGCCCTGCCACCCATTCTAGACAAGGGATTCCCTGGTCTGAGACTCTGTTTCTTCATGTGAAAATTACAAGATGGAGTGGCATGTCATTAAGATCCTTTCTAGTGTGTGGTTAAGAACATGTATCTGTGGCCAGACTGGGGGTCAAATCCCATGTCCACCCTCACTGATGGTCTCTGTGGGCCTCTGGAAGTCCCATTTTCTGGGTTCTTATGAGGATTAAATGAGAAACTGAATGCAGAATGCTTATTACAGTGCCTGGCACATAGTGAACACCCAGGGTTAGCTACCATTGTCATTGTTGTTATTATTATTATTATTATACTATTTACTATTTATTATTTATTTATTATACCATTATTATTTACTATTATACTATTACTATTATTATTTATCACTTTATCCTATCCTTAATTCTATAAGGCTTTTCTCAACGGCATTTTACTTTGGTTTACACAATTGGCTTTATAGAGCAGGGCCTTACCCTGTACTCTGCCTCCTCAGACTTGCTAGTGAGACCTGCTCTCAACAACCAACGGATGGCTCGCAGTTCTGCAAGCGGGGGCTATCAGAATCTCCTGGGGAAGAACGGAGAGCAGCCCACACAGGGGCAGCCCATCACCGTTTTAGACTTGTGCTTCCCCTGATAAGAAAAAGCCCCATCAAGATGAAGCTGGGCCAGCTGGGCAATTGAGTCCACAGCACAGCCAATCAGGGACCAGCACTGGCAGAGATGCCCAAGTTCATCTGTTGTCAAGGTCCATTCATCCTCGCTGGGCGTTAGGAGCACAGCTGGTACCGGGCATGGCCAGGCTGGTCTCAGTTGGCAGAGAATCAGGAGATTGGAAGCGTAGCAGCGCAGGCTGAAGCCCCAGCTGAGAGGCAGGCAGTTGGTCCTACCCAAGTGCAAAAGGGCCGGATGCAGAGGTGGAGACTGCAGAGGTGGCCAGCCAGACTTGGGGAGCTTGACGGTATGACTCATGAGGATTTGGCCTGGAGCTCGCCCCTCCAGACCTCCTCACACCTGCCTGCCCCACACTCTGGGCCCCCTCCCAGACTGAGCAGGAAACTGAGCCCAGAGGGAGTGTGTGCTTGGGGTGTCTGCCCCTCCTTCTGCTGGGGGCAAGATTCTGCAGATGTCTGGCCATTAGATAGAGATGCCAGAAAGGTGACAGTCACTCTGGCTCTGTAGCAGCAATGAGGACTTTGTGGTCTCGTTTCCTTCCACCCACAGTGGATTCCTCTTTCCTTTTTACTAGGTTTTCACCTTTCTTGGCTGGGACTTGGACATGGACAGTTCCTCTGAGCTGAACTGGCAGCCTTTGCTTCCTAGAAAGCAGGCCCCACCTCACCTCGGGCCTTCATGAGACTCTGCAAGCTCACACCTCTGCACCTGGGACTCAACCCTCCCCACTCCAAACATCATCCCTTCCAGTAGTCTATACAGGGCACCCACTATGCTCCAGACACTTGATGGCAGTTGCAGCTGCCTCCCATCCAGGGCTGGAAAGGCCAGTGAACTAACCCCACCTCGGGACAAAATCATCCAGACCACCTGCCTCTCTCCTGTCCCACCAGACTGAGCAGCAAGAGAGTAGAAACCAGATCTGTAATCTTCATCTTACCTACTCAGCATCCATCATCGTGCCTGGAAAACAAAAGGCACTTGGGAAACATTCCTGGAAGGAATGCATCTTCCCAAAGGGATCGTGGATGAGTGACCCCTGAGCACCCCGAACCAAACAGCCAATATTAGCAGGTGGGACTGCTCCATGGTATTGTATCCATGCACATGCATGGCCATCCACGCTCTCACACATGCCTCCCAGGAGGCTCTCTCTATACAGATACCCAGTGCAGCTGTTTCCCATGTGATCCATTCTAACAGTGACCCCAAGCGGTTGGTATTATTATTACACCCCTACCACAGTGGGGCCCATGTGTCTGTCAACTTGTGCTGTGGGGGCTTTCGTGTTGCTGTGATGTTGAAGACATGCCACCTGTACTTCAGATTCCAGCAGGGAATGGTGGACAGGTTTCAGCTGAGCTTCTACACTAAGACAGACTAGGGAGAAGGACCCGACAGCCCACTCTCAAAAAAATTGTTGTTGTTGGTGCCGTTGAGTTGGGTCATAGCAGCCCTATGTACAACAGAATGAAACACTCCCTGACGCTGTGCCATGTCCAGCACTATTGTCAGTGCTTCTCTGCTATTCATAGGGTTTTTGATGGCTGATTGTTTCTGGAGTGGGCTGCTGGGTCCTTCTCCCAAGCCTACAGCACCCAATGTTCCCAAGCAGTCTCCCATCCAAGTACTAAACAGGCCTGACCCTGCTTAATTTCTGAGATCTGATGAGATCAGATGCCAGGAGGCTATGGCTGCAGGCATTGAAAATGCTATGAGTAGCAGAGAAGCATTGTCAACTGTAGTGCCTGAAAATGAGCCTCCTAGGCAGGAAGGCATTCAAGAGATGACTGGGGAAGAGTTGCCTTCTCAAAGTAGAGTCGACCTTAATGATGGGAATGGAGTAGAGCCCTTGGGACCTTCTTTTGTTGATGCAGCATGACTTGAGAAGCAGCAGAGTGCCTGCAACTTTTGATGTTGGGCTCAACATAAAAAGATTGTGTGCATGGCACAGTGCTGGAAGTGCTTCATTCTGTTGTACGTAAGATGGGCATGGTGGCATGGTGAGATAGGACTGGGACCCAGCTGTATGGGTTCCCTCCTGGGTGGCAGTGAGCAGCATGAGGATTTGGGGGTCAGGTTTACCCGGTGGAACCAGGGTGTGGCCAGAGACCAAGGCTGTTGCATAACAGACCATCAGTGGATCTGATTTCTCAACAATCAAGCTCCTCACTTCCCCAGGAGCTCCACCCTTTAAAGGCAAATTGCATATCTTTAGCTAATAATTAACTTGTCACAAGCCCCATCAATACCCCATCAAGTGAGTGACAGAGGGAGAGGGAAGGGGTGGGGAAAGATGGGGCCCCAGCCCAGCACCCCAGCGGCCACAGACCCTGCTCATCTGGCCCATAATAAATAGGATGAAAGGCACTCCTGATAAATGCCCATGTCAGGGAGAGATTTTACCTTCACTCAGAAACAATGTAATATCTCGGCTATTACCCAAAATAATTTATCAATGTGTAATAGCTTTGTGCAGGCCTCAGATAGGAGGGGAGCTGCGCTATCAGAGATGGATGTAGCCTACCTTCGGCTTTTAATTTTTAATGTTCGCAGCCAGCTTTGCATTAAAGGCCAGGTGTCATATAAAGACTTAATGTAAGAGGGGAGTTCATGAATTCTAATCAAGGGAGGAGCGCTCCCTGGCTGGCTGCTGTCACTTGCTAGCTGTTCTTATTGATCTTTTGTTTTCTTCCCTCCTGGTTCTTCTGGCTCTTCCTTCTCTCCACTCACCCCACCCCAACTGCCCTCCCTGCTATGCGCTACCCATCCTCACCCCACACTGAGCTTTCCTCTACCCAAGTCACATCTGTTCCTTCCTGCCCTAAGAGGGATGGTCTCTGGCTGGCTGGGCCAGGACAGTGAGTGCAAAGATTCTATAAGATCCACATGAGTCGGCTCGCAGCAGGACCTTTCTGGTTTTTCTTTCATTCATTTATTCCTTACGTTTTTATTGATTTATTCTTTTTTGTTGTTTTTCGGTACTGGGGGTTGAACCCAGGGCCTCACCCGTGCTACCTGAGTGTTCTTACACTGAACCACACCTTTAGCCTCTTTTTAATTTTTTGAGACAGGATCTGGATAAATTGCACAGGCTGCCTCTGACTTCCATCCTCCTGCCTCCACCTCCTGAGTTGCTAGGATTACAGGCATAAGCCATGGGTGCCCAGTTTATTCATTTCTTTTTCATTCATTCTTAAAGTCTTTTTGAATATGCATGAGGGGTTCAAGTCTGTATGAGGCCACAAGGACAATGGTAGAGACAAGATAGTTTCAGCCCTTAGAGGAGTTTGCAATCTTGCTGGTGAAATACTCATTCATGAAATGTGATTTGAAACAGCTGTGTGCAATGTAAAAGAAATGCTCAAGGTCAGACACAGTGGTGCACACCTCTCATGCCAGCACCTGGGATGGTTGAGGCAGGAGGATCGTGATGTCAAGACCAGAGGCAGCCCACACTACTTAGTGAGACCCTGAGTCAAAATAATAAAATAAAAAAGAGGACTGGGGTTCAGTTCAGTGGTAGAGTACTTGCTTGTCCTGTGTGAGGTCCTGGGTTCAACCCCCTAATTGTGCAGGGGGGGGGGGAAAGGAAGGAAGGAAGGAAAGAAGGAAGGAAGGAAGGAAGGAAGACGAAAGAAAGAAAGAAAAGAAAAGGAAAGAAAAAAGGAAAAGAAATGCTCAAAGGTCATCTTCTCAGTAAGGCCTCATCTATTTTGGGCACTTACACACACACAAACACAGACACACACACACACCCTGCTCATCAATCATTACCCCATTCTATGCCTTAATTTCCTCTGTGTACTTATCATCTACTACACTATATAAATTGCTCATGTTAAAAGATAAACTTCGGCACATTAAACTTTTTAAGAGTTTACTTGAGCAAAGGGCAATTCATTAGTTGGCAGCTCCAGTAGTTCAGGAGCAAAGCTCTGCAGATATGCACAAAGCAAAAACTACTTCTTCTTCTTCTTCTTCTTCCTCTTCCTCTTCCTCTTCCTCTTCCTCTTCCTCTTCCTCTCCTTCTCCTTCTCCTTCTCCTTCTCCTTCTTCTTCTTCTTCTTCTTCTTTTTTGTTTTGTTTGTTTGGTTTTTCCAGTACTGGGGTTTGAGCCTAGGAACTCGTGCTTGCATGCTTTGGAGCGAACCTGGGGCCTCAGAGAGTACAAAGCAGTACTCTACCAACTGAGCTTAAACCCCAGGCCCTCTCTTTAATCCTAGTACCTTGTAAATGAAGGTACAAATGAATGAATGAATGGGTACCCAGGTCACTCTGGAAGATACCCTCCAAAGGTAATGAACATTTTAAGCTGTTTTAATCAGAATTACCTTTAGCACTTAACAAACAACAAAACCAAACCACCTGGCCCTAAACCTTTCTTAGAAAGCTCCCTACTCCATCCTGCCTGGAGACCTTGAAGAACAGGCAGGTGGGAACCACTGCTCTACCTGGGTCTTCTTCAGATTCACCTGGGACACTAGATAACAGCAACTGAATCCTGGACTCCACACTGAATATGGGGAGCCTGATGCTCTAGGGAGAGGTTCTGATTAACAATGGCCCCAAGTGACTGAAAGAGTTGAACAGGGAAACACCTGCATGCTTGGACACATCTACCACAAGGGTTCTCAGGCTGGGATGAGGACCCCCTCCTCCAGTCTGTCTAGATCATGAGTCCCTCCAAGAGTCCCCAGTAATTTCCAGGGCAAGAAGGGGCATTAGCAATCATTCTGTCCCAGGGTTTCCCACCCTTAGCACTATGATGTTCAGGGTCAGACAATTCTGTCTGTCATGGGTGCTTTCCTGCACATAGTAGGTTCTTTGGCAATGTCCCTGGTCTCTACCCACTGGACACCAGAAGCAGCCACCTCCTTGTCCAGATATGACAACCAAAATGTCCCTAGGCATTGCTAAATGCTTTGGGGGACAATATCACCCCTGGCTACAAGTCATTCCAATTCTGCCTGGGGCCCACAGACTAGCTACTTTGCCCAGTGGAAGGTATGCAGTTAAGGTTCCAGGAACTCCTCAGAGGTCAGGATGAAAGTCACGTACAAAGATAATCATCACAATCTTGTTTATAGAAGCAAAACAAATAAACTAGAAGTAGCAGAAGTGACTGAAACTACAAGAAAGTTTTCTACACTTATGACACCTTGTAAGATGTGACATAAGGCAGCCATGAAAACAGCAGTATCAAAGATTAATAAGTGGTTAATCAGAAAAATGATTAAAGTTTACATAAAAAATCAGTCTATGCATTGGGATGAAGAATGTGGTCTCAACATTTATTTTTCCTGATAAAACATTATTGTAGTAAGAAGCTGAAACAAAGAAAAGAACGTGAAAGTTCTCCCCGTATATTTACTCCAGATCACAAGGCCAAACAAAATGTGAGAGCTCCCAGGCAGGATGAGAATCAACTCAGGTGACTTGATATTCTCTAAGTACACGTTCAACACTTCTCTAGTAAAAGTCAGGAGAAACTGATGCTTACTGAACAAAAGGGCTGGGGTTTAGCCCAGTTGGTAGAGTGCTGCTCTGTACTCTCTGAGGCCCTACATTTAATTCCCCAGCACTGCAAAAATGGGAGAAGGACCTGGCAGCCCACTCCCGAAACAATCAACCATTGAAAACCCTATGAATAGCAGAGAAACACTGCCATAGTGCCAGGCATGGCCCAATGTTGGTGTTTTATTCTATTGTGCATAGGAACACTATGAGTTGTACCCCATTCAACAGCACTTAACGACTGACCCAAAACCAGACTACATACCTCTATTTCAAAATACCCCCACATGTCTGCCAGTTCGTTGTGCTGTGGGGGCTTGCATGATGCTGTGATGCTGAAAGCTATGACACTGGTATTTCAGATACCAGCAGGGTCACCCATGGTAGACAGGTTTCAGCTGAGCTTACAGACTAAGACAGACTGGGGAGAAGGACCCAGAAGCCCACTCCCAAAACAATTAGCCAATGAAAACCCCATGAGTAGAGGAGGAGCACTGACAAATATAGTGCCAGAAAATGAGGCCCCCAGGCCAGACAGCATTCTAGAGATGATTGGAGAAGAGTTGCCTCCTCCAGGTAGAGTTGACCTTAATGATGGGAGTGGAGTAAAGCCCCTGGGACTTTCTTTTGCTGATGTGGCATAACTCAAAATAAGAAGAAATATAGTGGCTGCAACAATGGGCTCAAACATTAAAAGATAGTGTGCATGACACAGTGTTGTATAGTGTTTTGTTCTGTTGTACATAGTGTTGCTATGAGTTGGACCCAACTCAACGGCACCTAACAACAAATGTTTCAAAATAAGTACCTATGACAGACACTGAAGAAAGATTTTGTTGTTGTTGTTTTCAATTACAAAATATTTGAAATATGTAGAAAGGTCATAGAAAATAATATAAGCAAATATGTATACACCCTGTGCTAACTTATTTATTTTAGATCTTTCAGTTTTTAAGAAATGTTTAATGGTACAGATATTGTATAAGCCTTATTCTCTTACAGTTTCCCTCGTACTTTTCCTGAAAGAAATCACAATTTTGAGAGTTGTATAAATTATTTCCATGTACATTTTAAATCTATTTACTACATAATTTTAGTCTTGCAAATAAGAATTACATAAATAATACCAAATTATCAGTCGCTTACAACTTTTTTAACCTTGTGAGTTTTTTATTTATCCATGTTTACATATATAGATTTAGTTCATTCATTTCAATTGCTAATTAGTATGACATTATATGATGAAATTACAGTTTATATCCATTCTCCTACTAAGGACATTTAGATTCTTTCCAAGTTTCCACTATTTCTTTTCTTTTTCTTTTCTTTCTTTTTTTTTTTTTTTTCCTAGTACTGAGGGTTGAACCCAGGGCCTTGTGCTTGCATGCTTTGCAAGTGCTGCACCACTGAGCTGAATCCTCAGCCCATTTTTTTACTTTTTGAAACAGGGTCTTGCTAAATTACGCAGGCTGTCTCTGGTCTTGAACTTGCGATCCTCCTGCCTCTGCCTCCCAAATTGCTGGGATTATAAGTGTGCACCACTGCGCCCGGTAGTTTTTCCACTATTTCAGACAATACTACCATGAACCTCTTTATGCAGATGTCTTTGAGAATTTGTGGGAGAGTTTGACTTCTAAGGTGGCCCTGCTCAGACTTTTAAATCTTGGGACTCCTTTACACTCTTGATAATATATTTCTTTTTTTGTTTTTGTTTTTGTTTGTTTTCTCTTTACTCAGGTGCTGAACTCTGGGCCTTGTGCACTCTACTACTCAGCTGCAGCCCCAGCTACTTTTAAATTTTTATTTTGAGGCAGGCTCTCACTACATTGCACAGGTTGCCTTTGGCCTTGAACTTTTGATCTTCTTGCCTCTGAGTGCTGGATTACAGGCATGTACCCAGCTCACTCTTGACAATTATTAAAGACCAAAAACCTCTTTTGTTTCAGAGGATTATATCAATATATACTATAGTTATCAGTTTAGAAATTAAAACTGAAAATTTGATCCAAAAATCCCACTCTTGGGTATTTACCAGAAAGATTTGACATCAGTATCTTAAAGAGATTTCTTCATGTTCATGTTCTTTTCAGTACTATTTGTGATAGCCAAGTTGTAGAATCACCTGATTGTCCATCAATGGATATATGGATAGAGAAACTGTGTTGGCATAATAGATACCTACATGCACATGTTTATTGCAGTACTATTCAGAATAGCTAAGATATGGAATCAACGTAGGTGCCTATGAACGGATAAAGAAAATGTGGCATACATACACAATGGAATATTATTCAGCCATAAAGAAGGTGAAATTCTGTTATTTGCCACACAATGGATGGAATCTGAAGTTATTATGTTAATTGAAATAAAGCAGACACAGAAGACAAATATGTGTTCTCTCTTATATGCGGAAGCTAAAAAGAAATTGACTTGAATATAGAATAGTGATTACTAGAGTTTGGGAAGAGAACAGGGTGGATAAAGAGAGATTGGATAATGGATACTAAGACACAAAGTAAGTTCTGGTGTTCTGCAGCACAGTAGGGTGTCTATAGTCCAGAATAAACTATGATATCAATAAACTATCATCTAGAAGAGAGGAACTTGAAGTTTCTAAACATAAAGAAATAAAGAGAAGGAAATGCTAATTTCCCTGGCTTGATGGGTGCCCGCTCCATGCATGTGTTGAAACATCACACTGAACCTCATTAAATATGTATAATTAATATATAAATCAAAAATAAAATAAATTATAAAAAAGAAAATGTGCATTTTGCTCTTACCCTCTCATGAGGGTGAACATGAGCAATGGACCATGAAATGTATGTATGCAAATGTCATAATGAGACCTATTAAGTTGTACATTAAAAATTACCAATAAAAATTCAAAATAAAAGAGAAAATATGATATAAAAGTATATAATGGAATGTTATTCAGTTTATAAAAAGGAAGAAATTCTGTCTCTTTTGATGACATAGATAGAACTGGAGAACATTATACTCATTGAAATAAGCCCAACACAGAAAGACAAATACTGTATGTTCTCACATGTAGAATCTAAAACAATTGAACTCATAGAAGCAAGGAGTAGAATGGTAGGATAGCACAATTTGGCAGTGGGGAGTTGGGAGACAATAATCAAAGTAAAAAGCTTCAAATAGGATGTTGATTTTCTTTTCTTTCTTTCTTTTTTTTTTTTTTTAGAGCTGTTGCACAGCATGGTGAGTATGGCTAATAGCTGAATACTCTATGTTTCAATATATCCCTGGGGAGGTGGATCTCAAATGTGCTCATCACAGAAGATGTCAAATGTCTGAGGTGATAGATGGGTGAGCTGTTATGATTTGGTCATTCTGCATTGTATTGAAATTTTGTAACATCACTTTGTGCTCTATAAATTTGTATAGCTGCAATTTGTCAATATATAATTTTTAAAAACAGAATTTTTAAAAGATTTATTAATTTGAAATAAATCCATTCTATAGCAACAAAATAGCATCTTTTTATGAAAACTAATTTTTTCAAAGTAAAAAATTTAGTGAGATAAGTAGCATTTTTTCAGTTTTACAAATCTCTTTAATGCCTGTTATGCTATATATATGCATTTGTTGAGGTCTGCGAAGAAAATGTGGCCTCAGAGATACACAGCTGGAAAAGGGAATAAGAACTCCGCAGTCTTTTCAGATTATTGTGGCTAGTCTTTGATAATACACCAAAACTTGACAAGTGGAAATCTCTTTCTTTTTCTTTTCTTTTCTCTTCTTTTCTTTGTTTTATTTATATCTTTTATTTTTTATTTTACTGTATTTATTTTTGCACTACTAGGGATTAAATCCCAGGCCTTGCACATGCCTGGCAAACCCTATCCCCTGGGCTGCACCCCAGCCCCTCCCTCCTTTCCTTCCTTCCTTCCTTCTTTCCTTCCTTCCTTCCTTCATTTTGTGGTACTTGGGAATTGAGCCCAGGGTCTCACATATATTTTGCAATCACTGGGTTGTACCCTCAAGCTTATTTTTAACTTTTTATCTTGAGACAGGGTCTTGCAAAGTTACACAGGCTGCCTCTGGCCTTGAACCTGCAATCCTCCTGCTTCTGCCTACCAAGTTGCTGGGATTACATGCATGTGCCACCATGCCCAGCTCCCTTTCTTATTTTTATATTTATATTTATTTTTTGTTTTGAGATACAGTCTCACTAAGTTGTGCAGGCTGCCTCTGGCCTCAAACTCATGATCCTCCTGTCTCAGCCTCCCTAGTGGATAAGATTACAGGAATGCACTACATTACCAGGCTTGAAAGTTTCTTAAAAACAGGTTGCAATATGAAATCTGAAACCACATCAGTGAATTTTTGCACTGTACTCCATTGAAAGGCATTGGTCTATCTTGTAATTTGAGGAGATCTTTTGTGGTTTTTGTAACATCTTACATTGATCATTTGAAGAACATTGATTCATCAAGGCCTGCAGATCTTCAGATGTTGGTACACTTTATAACGTGGTATCCAAAAATTGCATTTGTGTTTCATGTGGTGGCACATACCTATGATCCCAGCACTTGGGAGGCTAAGGGAGGAGGATTGTGAGTTCAAGGCCAAAAAGGCCTTACATAGTGAGACTCTGTCTCAAAATCCCTAAATAAATAAATAAATAAATAAATAAATGTTGTATTTGCTAATGTCACCTCTGATTATACCAGAGCATCTTTAAGTATCAAGAAGCTGTCACACTCATAATAGTAAATACAAGTTTCCCAAAATTTGAAAGTTCAAATTTAATCATTGGCAACAAATATTATAAGCTGTTTTCCTTGAAGTGACTAGCTTGCTTCCTTTTTGAGAAAATATCTTCCAAATACTCAAATCTAACTAATCATAGTTTGCCTGCTGTTCTTTCAAAGAAAAATAGAGCTCCATGAAAAAAGTGCTTAGTTCATCTTTCAACTCTGATACAGTTACACGTGTGCTTTTCCTTGAGCATTCGGCAGATGGGCTTTATAAAATGCAGCTCCTGTTTCACCCATAGAATGTCAAAAAGACAATCTTCATTCTGGGGTCAAGATTTTTTTAAATTAAAAGTTGTGCTGCCCCATCAAGAACCATGTTTCCCCTGTGAAGTGCCTGGCAGTGGAGAGCACAAAGACGGCTCTTTTCCTTGCTTCTGTTATGGCACTAGTGGTGGACTTACCATCACCTTTATACCATCGCAGCATACACCACCGCAAAGGGCAAATAACACCTCGGTACTGTTGGGAAAATAGTTTTGACCTTGACATTCCCCCTTGGAAGTATCTCAGGAATTCCCAGGGATGGCGGCCACGCTTCGAGAATTGCTATGCGAAGAAGGTAGGCAGAAGCCATCACTGGGTAGGTGGCTGTGCACATCTTACATTTCTAGTCCCTCTCAAATGGCTTTTCAGAGAGGTTCTAGAACCTCCTCCCAGAGGCAATGTTGAAGCTTCTTCAGTTCCCATGTCCTGGTCATCACTTGTGCAATCCAACTTATATTGTCCAAACTCATGGGTAGGAAATAGTATCTCATTGCCATACTAATGCAGGGTAACATTTCAAATATATTTGGAATCATTTACAAATCAGTTTAGTTTTTTTGTTTTATTTTTTATGGTTTTTTTTTTTTTGTTTTTTGTTTTTTGTTTCTTTTTTTGAGACAGGGCCCTGCTATATATCCCAAGGTGGCCTAGAACTTTCTATGTACCTCAGGCTGGCCTCAAACTCACAATCCTCCTGCCTCTGCCTCACACGTGTTGGGATTCCAGCTGTGCACCACCACAACTGGCCCCCTCAAATCAGATTTTTTTTTTTGTAGTACTGAGGGGTTGCATCCAGGGCTCTGTACATACAAGGCAAGTGCTCTACCCCTGAGCTGCACCTCCAGCCTCTTTTTAAATTTTGAGATAGGGTCCCACTAAATTGTGCAGGCTCCCTTGGGCATCAAACTTGTGATCCTCCTGCCTCAGTCACTGATCCTCCTAAGTCGCTAAGATTATAGGTGTATGCCATTGCATCTGGCTCAAATCAGACTTTAAATCACTTGTAATTACATAGCATTTGTTGCCTCACTAACAATTGAGGCAATTTACAGGGAATAAATATAAGTCTTACTATATGTTTAAGAGTGTGTGTGTGTGTGTGTGTGTGTGTGTGTGTGTGTGTGCGTGTGTGTGTTCTAGCTTTCATGCTGGCAAAACATTTCCCATTTCAATTTTCTTTTGCAATTTTCCAAATGAGAGAGTTTCTTGGCAATGCTATTTTGGGGTTTTTAATCATTTATTCCCTGTAAACATTGCTAGCTCATATGTGATTTGGCTTCAGAATTGCAGTTGATTACACGGCAGATTTGAGCCTGCTGGTCTCTCGCTTGGTGTTGCTGCCTATAGAAGCTCCGTGCACGTTGCATGTGTAGCTTGTTGAAATGCTTAATACAGATTAGTAGATTCTGGTAAAACTTGATGCACTGGACACAGGGAGAAATGATGGCTCAGTCTCTAACAGGGCAACTTTCAAGAGACTTTCCAGATAACTCTGTATGACTTTTGCTTGACACGTTGTCTTCCTAAACTAACCCCAATGTAAGGAGCAAAGGCATTCTAAGGAGTTGCATAGGATAGCACAAATTAGCATCAGGTTTCTCCTTTATTTCAGTTAATTTAGTTCCACTTATAGGTCTGCCTTCTGGCATTGTCTAGACCAAAGGTTGGCAAACTTTTCTGTAAAAATCCAAATAGTAAATCTTTCAGACTTGGTGGGCCATATGTTCTGTTACAACTACTGAAGTCTGCCATTGTTGGGCAAAAGCAGCTATTGATGCTGGACAAGCCAACAGGTGTGACTGTGATCCAGTTAAAGTTTACTTACTAGAGCAAGAGAGGGCTGTGGTTTGCTGACCCCTGATCTAGGATGCTTCTCCCTCTGATTCTCTGGGGAAAACCTTTGCCAATCCTTTGATGTCTGTTCTACCAGTATGATGGGGCTGTAATTTTTATCTCATATAACTAATTCTGTGTGTGTGTGTGTGTGTGTGTGTGTGTGTGTGTGTGTGTACTATTGAATCTTTAATGAAAAAAAAATAAATGTAAGATGATGAAAATGAAAAGAATTAGATAATAAATAAGGTTACTATAACTGTAAATTATACAACCATGAATACTTGGAAGGGAGAATTTAAGAAACACATGCCAGCTAGGGCATGTGACAATGGAAACACACCTGGCAGCTGTCTTTTGAGGCCTCCATTGCACTCCAGAAAAATTGAATTGAATCGGTCCTGGAAGGGTCCTTGGAGAAGAAGTTGCTTCCAGGGTGTGGGACAAGGAAAGTACAAGAGGAGGCTAAAACATCTGTTTGCCAGACAGTAAGGTATACTCAAAGAAGGATAGGGACACAGGAGGCAACTGGAAGGAATCCCTCTGGCCAAATCTGAGACAACTTGAGTATTAAAATGTATGATAATAGTAATGAATTATAACTCACTGAATAGGATCAAAATTTCCAAATTGATACTATTGTAAATAGATAAGTGAATGAGAAAGAAAAGATTTTTTTTTCCTACAGTAGAATGCCAAGTGGCAAGTATAGAAAGAATAATGGAGTGAGACGATCAGGGGATGCCAATATGAGTGGGAGAAAGTTTGCCATGAAGCAGGATATTTTCATAGCCTCTGAGTATCTTCCCACATATTGCTTATTACAGAGGGAAGCACAGCAACTTTACAATGGAGGAACCTGGGAAATTATCACTTTACCAAATGATTAAAGTTAACATCACCACTACTGGGTCATATCAGCATCCCATGCCTCCTGACACAAGGCACTGTGAAGAGCACAACATCACTGCTGCGAAATTCCTGTCTGAACTCATGAACCAAATCTAATCATAAAAAATCAGCAGACAAACCCAAACAGAGGGACATTCTACAAAATACCTGGCCCGCTCTCCTACAAAAGAATAGTAAGGTCAAGAAATGCAAGGGGACTACAGAACTGTCCCACATCAAAGGAGCCAAAAAGAATGTAAGACACTGAACTCTTTCTTCCCTTTCAAAGCCAGAGGTGGAGACAGAGGGCATGGAAAGTTCCAGCACCAGTCTTTCTGCCCTGCTCCAAGTTCAGCCAACAAGCCTTCTATAAAAGTCTCTCCTATGGAGATGGGTGTACTGGGTCTTCATGAGGCAGGGCAGTGTTCTAGAACCAAGTTTTACTCCATAACCTCTTCTAGGTCTCCCTGGTTTGAGATCCCCAGAAATCAGAGCCCCTACTTCAATGCATCATTTCTAAGTGCCTTTCTACCCTCCCAGCCCTGAGTCTTCTATTTCACAGCTTGGACATGGAGAAGTCTCCCTTATCATAGATCATAGCTTCTACCTGTAACACTGTACCATTTATCCAGAGAGATACAGAGAGGGAGAGAGAGGGGGAGAGGGAGAGAAGGAGAGGAGGGGAGAGAGAGGGAGAAAGAGAGAGAGGGAGGGGGAAGAGGGGGGAAGGGGAGGGAGAGAGAGAGAGAAAGAGAGAGAGAGAGAGAGAGAGAGAGAGAGAGAGAGAGCAACAAAAACCTCACCACCCTCTCCAGGCTCCTGGCCCTGTGAGTCTGTGCTCTGGCTGTGTGCCAGCCAGCACCCCTAAGAGTGGCTGCTGGGCTGCATGGTCCTGAGCTCAGCTGAGGTCCCTGCTGTTCCTATGATCTTACTCCTAGGCCAGAGCCACAGGAGAAAGGTCTTCCAAGTACCTACTGGTGCTAAACAGTCCGGAGTTCCTCTAATCAGGGTCTCTGGCTGTTGAGGTCCTGCTGCTATACCACAGTGACTCTAACTACGGTGTACTACAAATTAATTCATTCCTTTTGGTCTTGCTGTTCAGTAACTGGCTGTCACAGCAATTGCCCTGGGAGCTAATTGAGAGTTGTGATCCGTGGCAATATTTCCATTAGTGGCATAATGACAGGCAGCCACTGCACATACACAAATACACACCAAAGCACACAAACATGGATGTGTGTACACATCCACAGACAACAGGCCCATGCACGCACATATACAGAAACGCTCTAGCACACAAACACAGGCATATTCAAGCTGACGTGCCCAAGTTTAACACAGAGAAACCTGGAAGAGGATGGCGCCCCTGTGGACACAGAGCACTGGGGGTGGACCTGAAGGCTACTGTGAGAACATGAGGGTCCTCTTCCACCCCATGCTCATGTGCCTGGGCCCAACAGTCCTGTTATCCCTAGTTGGCCTCCTCTAGCCAGGGTAGAGAGAGGACAGGCTGGGGTGCAGAGCAGACTGAGCATGTGTGGACTCCTGCAGTGGCTGGGGTGGATAAGTAGCACACTATTCTCATTCCTGCAGCCATACCACTGTGGCACCCAATCCCATCAGATCTCAGAAACTAAGCAGGGTCCAGCCTGGTTAGTACTTGGATGGGAGACCACCTGGGAACACCAGGTGCTGTAGGCTTGGGAGAAGGACCCAGCAACCCACTCCCAAAAAACAATCAGCCATTGAAAACCCTATGAACAGCAGAGAAGCACTGACAATAGTGTTTCACCTGTTGTAAGTACAGTTGCTATGAGCCGGACACCGACTCAATAGCACCTAACAACAACATTCATATTCCACCCGAGTTCTCCAAGCCTCCATCTTTGGGAAGGGGTGCAGATGAACACACTCATCTGTTGGCTCAAGAAGGCCTTGTTTGGCCATGAGCCAAGCACCATTCTCAGTGGGTGTTTTCTAGGATTCCCAGAAGCAGAGTGATGAGAGGAAGGTAGTTTATGGGGACATGGACTAGGCAGGGGAATGGGAGGTGACAAGGAAGGAAAGGAAGGCAATGCGGGAAGGAGCAACTCCCCACTGCAGGCACCTGGCACCCATTACACTGGGGACACTTGGAGTGTTGAACAAGTTCCAGCAGACCCCAGCCCTGCCTGAGGGCATAATGGAAAAATGGCTGCCGGGGTCCAGCCCATACCCTTGCAGATTCAAGACCAGTGGGAAAGAAAGAATCCTCTCTTCCTGACAAGTTCTTATAATCTCTCTGGTTGCATTCATTTGGAACTTGTGCCCACCCTGAACCAATCTTTGGGGCCAAAGGGATGGAACATTCTGACTGACCATCTCTGTAGGGTTCCAGCTACAATGGACATACCTCAAAGGTAGTCCATTTTTAACACTTGTCAATACAATAGCAATGGTAATTTATTAGAAGAATTATATTTAGATTATAGAGTACATTCCCATAGGTCTCATCTAGGAGTGACCTTATCATCCAGGGGACATCTGGCAATGTTTAGAAACTATGGTTTATTTTGTTCTTTGGTTTTTTGTTTTATTTTGTTTTATTTTTTGACTCAGAGCTGTGCTATGTAGCCAGGCTGGCCTGGAACACTATGTGACGTAGCCCAGAGTGGCTTTGAACTCACATTGATCCTTCTGCTTCAGACTTCTAAGCACTTGGATTACAGGCACACGCCAGGCTTAGAAACATTTTTGGAAGTTTTCTACTGGCATCTAGTGGGTAGAGACCAGAGATGCTGCTAAACAAGGTACAAAGTCAGGTCAATACCCACAACAAAGAATTGTCTAGGTGAAAATGTCAATTAGTGCCACTGTTGAGACGGACAGTCATAGATCATGCAATTTAATCCTCAGCCTTCAAAGGCAAAATTTCCAACTCAGGTGCCAGCTGCACAAATGGGTCCTGTACAGCAGATCTCCTTCTTTACCCTTGAGGCAGAAAGGTAGGTGGCTAGAGCCCCGCCACCCGGTGGCCTCTGGCTGCTTGCAACCTCTTGGGCTCTTACAAAAGCAGCCAGAGCTGAGCAACAAAACACTTAATAAGCACTTTTTTTTTTAAAGTTTCCTGAACAGGCAAATGTATCCCTGCCACAAAGGTAAGCAAACTGAGACTCAAGAAGCTTGTCAAGTTCTAAGCGATACCATTGGTTGCTAAGTTCAGGACTAGAAAAAAATTAAGGCAGATTTTTCTGATACACACTGTGTAATGTAGAGAATTAATGGCTATTCCTATTTTATGAATGAAGAAACTTTCAGAAAGAATAATTTTCCTTGGGTCATTTAGACAGTGAGTAGAAATGGATTCAAACTCGGGCTTGTCTTATGCCAAAGTTTGTGCTTCTTTCTATGATATAATTGACTACTTCCCTAAGTCTCTCTTCTCAGTAGGTGGTGGATCTTATTCTTTTTTTTTTTTTTTCCGGTACTGGGGGTTGAACCCAGGGCCTTGCGCTTGCATGCTCTACAAGTGCTGGACCACTGAGCTGCACCCTTAGCCCTTTTTTTTTTAACATTTTGAGACAGGGTCTTGCTAAATTACGCAGATTGCCTCTGGTCTCGAATTTGCAATCCTCCTGCCTCTGCCTCCCAAGCTGCTGGGATTACAGGCATGCGCCACCATGCCTGGCTTCTTATTCCTTTTTCAGGTGGGCTCAGCACAGCATCTGGTAAACCATGGGCACTCAATGTTGTTGTTAGGTATGGTCGAGCTGGTGTCCGACTCATAGTGACCCTACATCCAACAGGCAAAACACTATTATTAGTGCTTCTCTGCTATTCATAGGGTTTTCAGTGGCTGATTGTTTCTTGAGAGTGAGTTGTCAGGTCCTTCTCCCAAGCCTACAGCACGTGGTGTTTCTAGGTGATCTCCCATCCAAGTATTAACCAGGCCCAAATCTGACATCATGGGACGACACAGTGGCACAACCGCAGGCAGGGCACTCAACAGATGCTTGTAAATTGAACAGAATGATCATTCCTTCCAACCCTGGCTTAGATAAAGTTCCTGACTGAACCAACATCTCCACAGTGTAACCCTTGCTGGTGCTCTGCACCACTACGCTTCTCGCTTCTTTTCCTTTCAGGCCCCACTCATGGCCCCCCCTCCTTCAGGACAGCTCCTCTGGTGGCCATGACCTAGTCATTTCCTATTCTATCTGAAGCATGTAAGCAAGTAGGGGTAGCATATAGGATGGAAAGAGCATGAGGCTTCTTGCTACAAGACCTCTTTGGATCCCGGTTCCTTTTTCTATAGTGCTAAGAAACTTGCAAAGATTCCGGATGCTTCTCAATTTACGATGGGGCTTAGTCCTGATAAACCCATCATAAATGGAAAATGCATTCAATCCGCCAAACTCCTAGCTTAGCAACACAACCCCCTGTAGGGTATCAGTTGTTACCCCTTGTGATGGTGTAGCTCACTGGCAGCCACAGCCCACTCCCACTGCCTGATATTGTTGCGTCAAAACTACCTGGTCCAAATGCCTGGCACATAGTAGGCAGCCGCTATTCTACTGTTACTTTCCAAAAAGTGGAAGCACAGCTGCCTGGGCCTGTGTCTCCAGGGCCCCCACCCAGCCTGGACTTCTCCACCACCCCCGCCCCCTCGTCTCTGAGCCACAAGGCTGCCCTGATGAGCTGTGCAGCTTACTGTGAAATGCGTTGCATTTTCTCCCCAGCTGCCTGCTGATTGCAGTATTTACTTTTAATCTCCCGTGCCTCAATGCCCGATAAAAACTTTGTCACATTAGATGGTGACAGATGGGGGAGGAAAGGGGGGTAGCCCTTCGAGGGAGCGTCCGGGCTGCTCCACAATCCTTCACCACGCCAATTACGTCCTTCAGCGCTCCCCAGCGTGGGCACCCATGTCAGCACGGAGGGAAATGGAAAAACATAAATAAAGACAAAACCAGGCTTGGCGAGGCTTTAATCTGCGGAATAACATTTCTCATTTGTGTGAAATATCACTGGATTCTCTCCCTATGCTCTGTGGGCACACATGAGTGCACACGCACCCCCAGCCGGGGGCTGGGGGTCCCAGGCGCCTTGGGGCAAGTCAACGGTGTGCAGCATGCCTCGGAGCCAGGTTAACCCGTCCCTTGGCCCTCACTGGGCTGCCAGGGGCTGTTTCTTCTTCATGTTTGCAAGGCACATGAGGGGATAGGAGTTGGAGGGAGCTGATGAAAGAGGAGTGTAAATGGTTAAGAAGTTTACCAGATATAAACAAGGGAGAGGGGAGGCTGCCTGATCAGAAATTGGTTCTGCTATAGCTGTAATAGAATAATTACTTCACAAGCACATGTGATTGGTGCTTAACATTTTCCAAACCCCTCTCTTTTACAGTGCTTTACCTTCTGATCCCCAACAACTCTCTGAAGCAATGAAATCCACATGCTCGCATGTGCGGAGAGCACTTCTGCTTTCAAAACAGGTCTGTTCTCTCTCTTCACGGAGGTTGTATTGCGGTGTATTGGTTTCCCAGGGGTGCTGTAACAAAGTGCCACCAAATGGGTGGCTTAAAACAACAGGCATTTATCCTCTCAGGCTTCTGGAATCTTCAGGTCTGAAGTGGAAGTACTGGCAGGAGCCCTGGGGGAGGGTCCTTTCTTGCCGCTCCCAATTTCCAGGGGCCCCAGGTATTTGTGGCTCCTGGCAGCCTAACTCCAATTTCTGCCTTCCTCTGGGCAAGGTCATCTCCCTGCATCTGTGTCCACATTTCCCTCTTCTAAGGATATCATCTTAACTTGGCCTCATGGCCTCATCTTAACTTGATTGTATCTGCGAAGACCCCATTTTCAAATAAGGCCATATTCACTGAGACTAGGCCTTAACACTTAAACATATCTTGGGGGGGGGCACAATTCACCCTATAGCACACACAGAGGTAATGTGATTTAAAGGCATTTAGGGGTGTGTGTGTGTGTGTGTGTGTGTGTGTGTGTGTGTGTGTAACTGGGGGACTGAACCCAAGACCTGCATATTTTACAAGTGCTTTGCCACTGAGCTGCTGCCCCACCCTCTTTTTTATTTTTTTAAATTAAGACAGGGTCTCCCTACATTACTCAGGCCGCCTCTGGCTTCAAACCTGCCATCCTCCTGCCTCTGGCTCCCAAGTCACTGGGATTACAGGCATCAACCATCATGCCCAAGTAATAGCATATGTTTTAAAATCAGACACTATTGTGCTTGAACCCCATCCCTACGGATAGCTGTGGTAAAAGGAAGAATCCCCCAGACAATACTCAGCACTGGCCTGAAGCCCTGGAGGTAGAGAAGACCTCCTGCATGGAGCTGCCATAGCAGGTTTCACAGTGGAGCTCCTATATTTGCGTAGAAGCCCCTTCCAGCCTATCTATCTCTGCACACATCTGGCCAGCTTCAAAAGGGAGAAGGCAAGGCCTAAACTTGGGAAACAGTGTTCACAAACTCTTACAAGATGAAGGTAGAGGCTTGTTTTCGAGTGACCCAGAGTTGGGAGCTGCAGAGGGAGAGCCTGAGGCCCCTTTTCCAGTAGTTCTGAGTTCTCACAGCAGAAATGACTCAGAACCCAGTGAACTGCAGTAGCATGGCTGGCATTTGATGTGGAGCTTGATGGTGGACAACCTGACAAGAAAACTGAAAACAAATAACAATTCCAGTACCTCCTGGCAACAGATTTTGCCAAAACCCTCTTAGGGCAGGATCAGTGGTTAACCCTTGAACCTGCTGGGTTCACGCCACACCATATCAGATGGAGCCAGCTGGAGGAAAAGGAAATGCGCAGCTGAGGCCTGGCCACTGAAAGGAGTGTGCGGTGGGCAGCAGGGACCAGAGAAGTAGACAGTGCCTGGCAGAGAAAGCCCAAGCGAGGCGGCCAGGAAGCTGCCTTCTAGCAACACCTCAGGCCAGGTGAGCAGCAGAGGAGAAGCCCAAGGGAGGGTACACGACCAGGGTTAGCCCCACATTCCAGAGGTAACAGCCTTCAGGAGTGGAGGGTGGAGTGCCAGACAACATTGAGGTTCCAGACAGCACAGTGACAAGAGTCATAAGTCATGCAGTATCATTTCAAAAACTCAGGTGAAATTCACATAATGTAAAACTAATCCTTTGAAAGTGTGCAATTCAGGGGCACTTGGTGCACTCACAATGCCGTGCCACTGTCACCCCATCTGGTTCCAAATATTTTTGTCACCCTCAGAGGAGACCCCATGTTCCTTAAGCAGATGCTTGTCATTGCCCCCTCCCTGGGAGGAAACCACTAATCTGCCTTCTGTCTCTGTGGATTTGCCTATTCTGGATAATTCATATAACTGGAACTGTGCAACAGTGACCCTTTGTGTTTGGCTTCTGCACTCAGCATTTCAAGGTTTACCCACACTGAAGCATGTATCAGAACTTCATTCCTTCTTACGGTCAAATAATATTCCCTGGCATGGGCATACCACATTTTGTTTATCCATCTATCCATGGGCATTTGATGGCATCTGAGTTGTCTTCACTGCTTGGTTATTATGTGTGCAATGTCATTTTGATGGGAAGCCTCTTAGAATAGCTGCTGATTCTAACCAAGTAGAAGTTGAAAGGAAAAGTTTGTTCTCTTCCCCTTTCACTATCCTTCTTTCTCTTTCTATCCTCTCATTCATTTATTCAATAACTGTTTCTTTTTTTTCCCCAATACTGAGGGGATCCAGTGAAGCGAGGGCCTTGCACATGCTAGGCAAGTACTATATCACTGAGTTGCCCCCTCCAGGCCCTTTTAAATTTTTTTATTTTGAGACAGGGTCATGTTAAGTGACTCAGGCTGCCTCTGGCCTCGAACCTGCCATCCTCCTGCCTCAGCTTCCTGAGTTTCTGGCATTACAGGTGCATGCCACTGTGCCCAGCTTCTAGCTGCTGGGTATGCTAACCACTGGGTCCATTAGCAAGGCAGCTGCAAGAGTGTGGGCAGCATTTCCAACTCCAGCTATGCATCTCAGCAACTCATAGGATGACACAAGCCACAGATCCTGCTCAGGCCTGAGACGGCAGCTTCCTGTTTGTCCCTCAGTCCAGGCTGGCACCTGGACTGGGCTTCTCCAAAGACTAGAGAGGGCCCGCTTCAAAGGGCACAGAACCCTGGGCAGCACACAAAGGCCTAGCTGCTCACACTCAGGCTTCCCCGTGGGGACAGACTGCCTGTCCCTTTGGGGCACCCAAGAGCCTCTTGGCCCTGATCCTCCATGGGCACAGCGAGGTCTTCACTGGTTCTGGCCCCAGGGTAGGGGCAGTGGAAGGTCCCTCAGACTGCGCCCCTGTGCTCCCCACCTCCTGGTGTCTGCCTGAGAGGCTGAGAGATGATATAGGAGCAGGGAGAAGGGCAGGGCAGGTGAACGGGCGTGGCTGGCTATGGAGCAAGTTGACAACATCCCAAGGGAGAGAACAAATGGGGGGAAAAAGTGGCTGCTGTAACTTAGTGGCATAAAATGACACAGATTCATCTTACACAGAGAGTTAGAAACCCAGCAGAGTTCTCACTAGACTAAAATCAAGGTGTCAGCAGGGTTGTACTCTCTTCTGGAGGCTCTGGGGGAGAATCCATCTCCCAGCCTTTTCCAGC
This sequence comes from Pedetes capensis, assembly GCA_007922755.1. Classification (NCBI taxonomy): domain Eukaryota; kingdom Metazoa; phylum Chordata; class Mammalia; order Rodentia; family Pedetidae; genus Pedetes; species Pedetes capensis. The sequence continues at coordinate 49,293 of VMDO01001713.1, forward strand.
TTCTAGAGGCTGCCCCATTCCTTGGCTTGGGAGGCCTTCCTCCACCTCCTCTCCTTCCCTCTCCTCTCCTACCGTCTCTTCTCCTCTCCTCTTCTTTCCTTTCTTTCCTCCCTCCCTCCCTCCCTTCCTTCTTTCCTTCCTTCCTTCCTTCCTTCCTTCCTTCCTTTCTTCTCTTTCTTTTCTCCTCTTCTCTCTTCCCCTCCTCCTCCTCCTTCTCCTCCTCTTCCTCCTCCTCCTCCTTCTTTTTCTTCTTCCTCTCTCTCTCTCTCTCTCTCTCTCTCTCCCTTTTTTTTTCTTGGAGGCTGAACCCTGGCCCTCACACATTCTTTGCAAACACTCTATCATTGGGCTATACCTCCAGCCCATTTTTTATTTATCTTGAGATAAGGTCTCACTAAATTGTGCAGGCTGCCTCTGGCCTTGGACCAGGTCCTGCCTCTGCCTCCTGAGTCACTGGGATTTCAGGCATGAGCCACCATGCCCGGCTTTGGTTGATTTTTTCCAGTGCTAATGATGTAGCCCAGGGCCTCACACATTCTAGGCAAGTGCTCTACTGCTAAGCTACATCAGCCAGCCCCAGGATTTCTTTCCTCCACTATCAAAACCAGCAACAGAGGGTCTAGTCCTTCTCACATCATCTCTGCTGCCTCCCTGTCCCACCTCTGAGGACCCTTGTGACAGCCCAGGAGAATCTTCCTGTATGAGACCAGCTGATGAGCAACCTTAACTTCCTTTGCCATGCAGCATAACATGTTCCCAGGCTCAGGGGATAGGACATGGACATCTCTGGAGCCACCAGTGTTCCTCCTCCAGGACTTGGACATCATTTCCCAGCCACAGATCCAGTGGGCTTTTGCTTGATCAGATCACATGGTCTTTTCAAGGACAGAGAATCAGATACAGCTGGGTACAACAGAAGGTCTTCAGATTCCCTCAAGAGCAGTGCGTGTGACTGTTTGCTTCAAAACCAGAAGTCAGGTCACACAGTAATTACCCCCTTGTCTATTAGCAGCAATTACACTCATGTCTATAGGAGGGCTGGAATTACTGTGGACTCAACCTCTTATTTAGGAAATTCTATTAAGTGTCTGTGTAACTAAGAAGTCATTACAGAGCACTTGAAATTATAGCACTACCAGCCTTAGAGAAATCCCTGCCTTCTATGGAGAACATAGAAAGGATGGAGCAGCAGGTAGACAGTGGGGGAAGGTGGTCTTCTTCCTCTGGAATCCTCATGGCAGGTCCTAGGGTTGCAAGAAATCTGGAATATTCTAGAGCTTGGCAGAGACCAGAGGTGGTGATAAATAATAATAATAGTTTTTCATTGCTACTTCCAGGGTGACAGGCAAGAAAGGGGGCTTTAAACACTGCAGCCAACTTCCCGGTGAAGTCCGCTCCTTCAGGCTTTCCCAGGCAGGAAGTATGGAAGCCAGGCCTGGGATTCAATAGGATACCATTTAGGAGGCAGATAGTGACAGAGTGTGCCCTGAAGATAGATCCTCAGCTGACTATGTAAACCAAGGCTCAACAAATTCTTTTTGGAAAAGGTCAGATAGCAAATATTTTAGGCTTTGTTGGACAGAAACTCTGTCACAACCACTTGGTTATGCTGTTTCAGCAACCCTAAACAATATGTAACTGAATCTATAGCTCTGTTTCAACAAAACTTTATTTACAAAAACAGGTTGTGGGCCAGACTTTCCCTCAGGCCATAGTTTGCCAACCCCAGGTCTGGATGATGAATTTGAAGAGCACAGGTCTTCCATGTTCTTGTAACTCAGGAATCCCATGCACCACTCTTATTCATTAGCTTATTTAAATGGACCATTGAACTGGACCAAATAACAATAAGAGTGATAGAAATTTACTGTATTAATATAATCCTTTACAGTTTACAGAGTTCTTTCATATAAGCTACTCCACATGATATATAGACAGTTTGAGGACAGAAAGGCTCAGAGAGATTAAATGACTTGCTGAAGTTTGCATAGCTACTAAGCATTTTTTGTTCTGTTTGATACCAGATTTGCTAAGGGTCATGTTTCTTTCCCAGTTCCATATTTTCCTTTTATTAGTAAGAAAATGTGAAGGGTGAATGAGAGATTTATTCTTTGAGGATGTACTACTACATATGGGGTAGAGTAGCAGTGACCTAGGTTCCAACTTTCAGAGAGATGGCTAAAGAGCAGTGCTGTGTGCAGGTGTGGTACTGGGCTCCACAGCAGAGAGAGCCTCTAGTGTGATAGACAGGCCTCACCTCTCCAAATGTGGTAAATGTGTCTAGGAATCCAGCTCCTGGCACCTGGCTTCAGAAGACTCACTCCTACAAATGATGCTAACCCAGATGAGACTAAAGGAATACAGATCTGAGGAAACATCTATAGGAGAGGATGGGAGATATTTCCTAGAGTGGTAGGGACACAGGAAGCCTGGCATTGCAGGACTAAGCTCATGACATTGTTGAGTTGGCCCCAGTGTTAGGAATGAAGAGGTTGGCACTCAGTGAAGTTTCTTCCCTCTAGGAAGGGGGAGAGGGATTGGCTATTCCAATGACTGGGTTTAGTGGCCAGGGCAGCTGGAACCTGGAAACACACAGAATTAATCTGCACAACAAAGATTACCTCATGACCTCATGACTAATATAAATTTCGCATGTCCACTGGTTATTCATGTATGTGAAAAATTTGATTTATGATCTGAGTCTAGATCTACCTTTCTCTTTTCTTCCTGTTTCTTTACCTATTTGTTTATTTGTTTGTTTGTATTTTGAGACAGGGTATCATTGTGTAGCCCAGGCTGTCCTTGAATTCTCAATCCTCCTACCTCAGCCTCCCAAATTCTGGAATTACAGCCATACACTACTATGTCAAGCCCAAATCCATGTTTTTGTAGAGTTTTAATATCACCAAATTTTTCAGTAATTCAACTGTTGTAAGTCAGGATGAAATTGGACTTTGTTTTGTTCAGGATTTTGACAAGAATTGTTCACTATTTTAGAAAATGAAACCATAAGTGGGGATATCACTTGTGGTACCTGTTGCATTTGGCAGTGTATATGAGTTTGCATTTGTAGCTACTTAATTCGCAGTGAATTGACACATAAATGCAAGCTTCCATCTCCTTTAAAAAATATTTTAAATTATATTCTGAAATAATTATAGACTCACCAGAAGCTGCAAAAATAGTACAGAGAGGTACCACATACCCATCATCTAGCTTATCCCAAAAGAAACATCTTACATGGCTATAGTTCATTATAAAAATCAGAAAATTACAACTATCTACATTGCAGCCTTGACTTAGATTTCACCAACCATCTCCTCTATTTTATTTTTTGGTAGTACTTGGGGGTTGAACCCTGGGCCTTGCACATACTTTGCAAGGGCTCTATTACTGAGCTGCATCCTCAGCCCAATCTTTATTTTTTATCTTGAGACAGGGTCTTGCTAAGTTATGCAGGCTACCTATGGCCTCAAATTTGTGACCCATTAGCTTCTGCCTCCCCAGTCGCTGGGGTTCCAGGCGTGTGCCACCACTCTCAGCTTCATCTCCTCCTTTATATCTCCTAACATAGTGGCCTCCACCCTTTTTGGCACAAGGGACCAGTTTTGTGGAAGATCATTTTTTCCACTGAACAGGGAGGGAAGATGGTTTTGAGATGATGGAAGTAATTGGGGAGAACCCATAAATACAGATGAAGCATGATTGGCTGTCTGGAGGCTTACCGCCTACCCAGGTGCTGAGGTCCCTTGTCATAACGTCATTGCATTTGATCACTCACAGAATGAAATATAAATTGTTTTGTTATCAATTATTTGTACTTTACTTTTATACTACATGTAAAGTCACTAGTTTTAAAATTACTTTTGTTCTATTTCTGCTTTATATTATACTTTATTAAGATCTATAAAATTTTTTAATTACACATTTATGTAGGTTATATTATTATGGATTTCATTTTTTTAAGAGGAAAAGGAAGCACTAAAATATTTCTTGGGAGAGTGATGACAACAACAAATCTCAAATATTCAGACAGAGTAAAGGGCTGGGGTTTGGCTCAGTTGGCAGAGTGCTGCTCTGAGCTCTTTGAGGCCCGGAGTTCAATCCCCAGCACTGCAAAAATGGGTGATGGACCTGGCAGCCCACTCCTGAAACAATACTGAAACAATCAGCCATTAAAAAAACCCATGAATAAGCAAAGAAGCACTGACATAGTGCTGGGCATGGAACAGTGTCAGAGAGTATTTGGTTCTGTTGTACATAGGGTCACTATGAGTCAGAGCCAACTTGATGGTACCTAACAATAACAACAACAGATGCTTAGCAGATACTAATGACTGACTTAGTCTGAGGGTTCAGTATGTGCTAAATCCTTACCAGGCATTATTCTATTTAATTTGTGTAATGTCCCATGAGTGATCATTATAATCTCTATTTAAGAAACTTTCCATGCTAAGGCTAAGACAGGTTATATGGTTTTCTCGAAGTCCTATAGAAAGCAAGTAAGTGGTAGAGTCAGATGCCTCTAAATGCCCAATACCAATTGGATGTTTCCAAAGGACTATTGTGAATTCTCCTAATGATGCAGTTATTACAGTAATAATCACTTCCAATAATTTAATGATGACTGTGTGTCAGATAGCAGGCTGTGTGCATTACAAAGATTATCTGCCTCTCTGAGCTGGGCAAGGTGGCAGCACTTGGAGGCTGAGGCAGGAAAATCAATGCAAACCCAGGACAGCCTGGGCTACACAGAAAGACCTTGTCTCAAAAAAGAGGGGAAAAAAGTTATCTGCTTATCAACAGTCCTCTGAGGAAAGTAATTTTTAAATTCTCATCCTCAAGGCAAGGTGCTGAGACTAGAGAGGTTAAGTTACATGTCCATTTCACATAGCAAGAAAGAGGCAGATTCAGGATTCCAAGCAGGCGGTCCTGCTTCAAAGCCCAGGATGTCACCTATACCAATTCTATCACACCAGCTTCAAGATGTCCTTCAGGTACAAATTGTGCATCTACTTTAATCTCATTAGGTCTGTCCCTAACCCAGGCAATGGGCCTTTGTGGTGGATCTACTGTCACTCTTTTCCAGCTGGGCTTCTCCCTGTGGGACAGGAAATCCTGAAGCCCAGCCTGTGCCCTTTTGTAGACCACGTTGTGCATCCCCAGAATTCCCTGTCCACTTGGCCCTAGGTAGCTTCCCGAGTCTATGTGGGCCTCTATCTGAAGTCCCGCTAGAGAGAGCAGGCTGAGCTCATTCCAGACCTGATGGTGGCCTTCAGGTGGCTGTTTGGGAAAAGGAGTCAAGGTTTGGAGTGGATAGGAGTGTGTGATGAGAAGAGAGACAGGAGAACTGCAAGTGGGCCCCAACACGCCTGTCTCAGCCTCCAGATGTGAGGGCTGGGCCAAGGCCACGTCCTCCAGCAATGTCCAGAAGACGGGTCCTCTCCCCACGCTTGGAGATGAAGTCCCTACCTGGTGATCACTGTGACTTAAACACCTCCTGTCTATGGCCAACCAGCCTTGGCAAAGAGCTCTCCCCTATGTAAGCACATGAGGCCACAGGATGCCAAGGGGTCTCAGCTTCAGTCCTGGCCACCCACAAGGCTGGAGAGAAGGAGATCCCCAACTGGCCACAGGCTCCCAGTCCAGGGACGAGCCACCAGGCAGAGACTCACTGAGGCCAGCCCCTCGCCCTCCTGGGCCCTGCAGGCAGGAGCGGGGTGAGGATGCAGCTTGGCGAGATGTTTGAACTATGTGGGGTGGGCACAGGGGGGCCATGAAGAGAGATTCTCTCACGGTTCAAACTCGTTAATGAAAGAAATAAATTAACCAAGCTCATTTTTCAGGGAATTCTTGTGTAAACTGGAAATTTTCCAGTCTGTGAGCCTTGTGCCAGGCCCTCCCATAAATCACAGCAAGTAGGCTGTCGGCGCAGCAGAGGGGGACGTGGCAGAGGGGAAAGCCCAGAGACATGGGGGAACCAGCTGCTGGACAGGGTGGTAGGGTGGCAGGGTGGGGAGGACCCAGGCTTTCCTGGTGACTTCTCCCTCTACAAATTATTGGAAAAAGAAAAATGAAAAGAAAGAGCAGCCTGGCTAGACAGCTCTACTGGCAAACAGGGCCATACAAGCCTGCAATACCCCCAGCCCTCCATGCTCCCAACCTAGGAGAAGCCCCCAAAACAGGTCATTTTTTAATTGAATACAATATTAATTACCATGTGCACCATTAACGGTTTGTGGGATTTGACTAATTAATGTAATAGTTTTTGAGTCACGCTCATTAAATATGAAAATTACGCTGGTGAAAGGTATTGGTTTCATTATCAATCTTGTATGGACAGGATGGGGGGCAGGGATCACGGACAGACAGATCTTGCCTGTCTGTTGTGGTCATGAAGAGCTGTGGTGGGGCTCCACATTTGAGGGGAGCCCCCTAGGGTGCTGGGAGGAGGGAAAGAAGAGGGGCTTGAGGAGAGTTGGGAGCAAACTCTCACCAAGCCTGATGCAGTGGCCACATCTGTCTCTGAAAACCAATTCCCTGGGTTCCTTTCTACCCTGGAGCTGTTTTGGGTAGGAGTGCTCTCTTTGACTGCTTGATTAACTGATTGATTGACGGGTTGATGCATTGATTTGGGTAAGGTGCAGCAGACACTGTTGGCCAGCTATGTAAGGTGATGCCCATTGCCAGTCCTCTCATTCCTAGCTAGCCTCTACCTTGGAGGCTGAAAGTAGAGAATCCTTCTCTTCCCAACTGCCTTGTTTTATTTGCACCGTATAACAGGACACCATATTCTGGGTGGCTTATAAACAAAAGAAAGTTATTTCTCACACCTGGAGGTGTGAGATCAAGGTAGCAACAAACCATTACCTAGGCCAACAGCATAGAGTTGTAACCTCATGGTTACACGTGGTGGAAGAGGCAAGAGAGCTCTCTGGGATGTCTTTTATAGGGGCACTAATCCCTTTTGTGAGGGCTATACCCTCATGACCAAATCACCTCCCAGAGGCCCCACATCCAAATGCCATCACCCTGTGTGTTAGAATCTCAACATAAGCATTTAGTTACCCCACCCTTCCAGAGGTTAGGGATGGTCATGTGACACTATTGTGGCCAATAAGCTATAAAGAAAGTAGGCTCACAGGTGACATTGTTTCTTTCCTTCTATATGGAACTAGGGCAGCTGTTTTTGAATTAGAAGGAAAAGCCAAGAGACACACAGAAATGCTGGGCCTGATGCCATTGCGCCATGAATCACCCCAACAGTCATCTTCTCCCAGGCTCTTTGTCTTGGGGGAAAATGATCCTCTATTTGCCTAAAATACTGATAGTTGGTTCTTTTTGTTATTGTTATTTTCATCCAAAAGTATTCCTAAAAGATACAAATGATACAGAGACTAGGCCAGACGCTGTGAAAAGCCCAGAGAAGCTCATAATACAGAGGGGTGGGGAGAATACAGAAAGATGAACGATTATAAACAGCCATCATTCATGGCAGCCCATATCCAGTGCAGATTGAATGGACTCAAAGGGTTGCTGATGAACTGGGAAGCCCCATGGAGCCTTACGTTACCTATGGCAGGTCCTTCTGATCAGCCAGCACCCGCTGTAGCTGGAAAGAGCAGCTTGAGTTGTGCAAAGGAGGCCTGGGTGGGGCTGACCCAGGAACCTGATAGGGGCCAGTGGGGACCTGACTTGGCTTTGAAGGCTGGCTGGGATTTCCAAAGGCAGAAACAAAGAGTGAGTTATGGTGCAGAAACTGCACCATAATTCGATGCAGTTGCACTCTTAGGCTCATGAGAAAGGAGCAGGGAGCAAGGCTGGAAGGGGAAAAAGGAAAGCTCACTGCAGAAGATGAAAAGTAGCCCTAACAGTCATGGAGGGCAATATGTGGGGTCCTCGCTCTCTGCTGCACCCCTTTCCTACCTCCGCAGGTGTCCTGTGCTATGACAATTAGTTTGTAGGGATATCAAGCTCAGTAGTTAGCTGAGCTTGTTACTGGGTCTCTGTCTTTCATCTTTGGATTCTTCCTGCTCAGTACAGGATTTCATATGTGCATAGTTGGCATTCAGTAAGTGTTAATGGAATAAATAGACTTGAATTAGGGCAGTAGAAATAACAACAATAAAAATGACTGTAAGCCTATGATGTGCCAGGCACTCTTCTGGGCCTTTTACATGTACTATTGCCTCAATTTCACTATAAGGATTTAGGTTCCAAGTCTACATACTGCCCCCACCCCAAGCTCTGCAACCTCAGGTAAGTTAAGTGGCCTCTGTGAACATTAGTTTCCTCAGTAGCAAAATGGTGAGAATAGGCCTTTTCAGTACAGTTGTTGTTGTTGTTGTTGGGTGCCATGGAGTTGAGTCTGACTCATAGTGTCCCTATGTACAAGAGAACAAAACACTCCCTGACCCTGTGCAAGGCACATGATCTTTTTCAATGTTTAAGCCCATTATTGCAGACACTGTGACAATCCATCTAGTTTTTCATTGACTCACCACTCTCCCAAACATGTCCTTTTCCAGAGATTGGTCCCTCCTGACAACAAGTCCAAAATATGTAAGATGCAATCTAATCATTCTTGCTTCCAAGGAGAACTTCAGTTGCACTTCTTCTAGGATGGATCTGTTGGTTCTTTTGGCAGTCCATGGTATATTCAATATTCATCTCTAGCACCATAATTCGAAAGCATCAATTCTTCCCCTGCCTCCCTTATTTGCTGTCCAGCTTTCACAAGCATATGATACAACTGAAAATACCATGGTATGAGTCAGATGTACCTTCATCTTCAGTGTGACATCTTTACTTTTCAATACTTTAAAGAGGTCTTTTGCAACAGCTTTTCCCAATGCAATATGTCTTTTGATTTCTGACTGTTGCTTCTGTGGGTGTTGATTGTAGAACCAAGTAAAGCAAAATCTTAGACAGCCTCAATCTTTTCAATTTACCATTAAGTTGTGTACTGACCTAGTTGTAAGGATTTTTGTTTTCTTGATGTTGACGCTCAATTTATACTGAAAGCTGTGTTTTTTGATCTTCATCAGTAAATGTTTCAAATCCTCTTCAGTTTCAGCAAACAAAATTTATATCATCTACATACTGCAAATTGTTAATGAGTCTTCCTCCAATCCCAATGCCATGTTCTTCTTCATAAAGTCCAGCTTCTGGGATTATTTGCTCAACATAGAGATTGAAGAGGTACAGTGAAAGGATATAGCCCTGGTGCAAACCTTTCTTAACTTTAATCCAGGCAGTGTTTCCTTGGTCTGTTCGAATAAGTGCTTCGTGGTCCATGTACAGATTCCTTATGAGTACAATTAAATGCTCTGGTATTCCCATTCTTCACAATGTTATCCATAATATTTTGTGATTCACATAGTCAAATGCCTTTGCCTAGTCAACAAAACAATGATAAATATCTTTCTGGTGTTCTCTGTTTTTGGCTAATATCCATCTGAAATTAGCAATGATGTCTCTGGTTCCACACCCTGTTCTGAATCCAGCTTGATTTTCTGGTAGTTCTGTCTATATACTGCTAAATAACTTTTGAATGATCTTTAGCAAAATTTTACTTGCATGAGAGATTAGTGCTATTTGATAATTTCCACATTTTGTTAGATCTGATTTCTTGAGAATAAGCACAAATATGGATTTCTTCCAGTCAATTGGACAGCTAGCTATTTTCCAAATCTCTTGACTTAAACAATGAGCACCTCCAGTGCTGCATCTGTTTGTTGAAACATCTCAATTGATATTCCATCAGTTCCTAGAGCCTTGTGGGTTTTTTTTTTTTATTCCATCAAGGCAGCTTCCACTTCTTCCTTCAGTATCGTTGGTTCCTGATCATATGCAACCTCTTACATCATATCTTGCAACAAGATCATATCTAACTCTATGTGGGGCTCACGCCTCCCGGTCCGGCCCTGATGTTCAGACTGGCAGCAGCGGCATGCACACAGATACTAAATACAATTCACTCAGGACCCTCAGGTGAGGGGCTCCGACTCCTGCGGCCCTCGGGACACCGGTAGAGATGGGAGAAAGGAAAAGCCTCAGGTGCTTTTGCCTTCCAGGGCCAAACACCTGTGTTGGCGTTTTCGGTGGTCACGAGGAGACCAAACTTAATTCCTTCTGCTACCTTTATTCCCTGTTGCTATGTAACCTAACATATCCATCAGTTCCAGAGATTAAGACAGGAGCATCTTTGGGGGTAGGGGGTATTTTTCTGCCCATCATAATGAACACATGGAAATTTATTTTCCTCCAAGAATTAGAAGTCTGGATAGGAGCTGAGATTTAGGGGCAGTGTTCTGTGGTTAGGCTTTTGATATGTTTTAATATATCAGATTTGGTTCTCATGATTAAGAGATGGGTGCCTTAGCTCTTGACATCATATCTTGGTCCCATAATGCTAAACAGGAAGGAAAAGGACAAGCAGAAAGCACTTCTTTCTTATCCAGGATGATAGATCTTCTCTGGAGACTCCTAAAACCTTTCTGCTGCCACTGGGTGGACCTGGGCTAAACAGCCAGCTCCAGCTGCAAAGAGACTCAAACAAGTAGGTGGCTTTTCATTACAGGGGAAGGTCAGCTACCATGTCTGCCACACAAGATCATGCAGCTTTTCATGGCAAAGCTGGGAGTGAGCGCAGCTCACAACTGGTGGTCACAACTCTCCTTTCCAGTCCTGCTGAAAGGAGCGTATAGTATGGCAACCCTGAAGTCCTGGGATGTGGTTTGCCCACCTTTGCTGTTTGATCTCAGACAGTGCCCAGTCAGGATCAATGAATTAAGCTCCATAAATTTATTTAGTATCAGAGCAAGTTCCGTTCATATGGAAACCACAGCCTCATAGTTGGAGGGGGACCAGGTGTGAGGCAGGAGACACACCCTCGATGCTGGCCTACCCACCACAGTTTTCAAGATGAAGCCTCCATCCCACAGGCCTGTGGGCCGGCTTTGCCACCTCTCTATCAGTACTAGAGATGATGGCGGTTAATGAATTGGTGTTTGCTGAGTGAAAGAGGGAGACCCATTTGGGCCAAAAACTCTTGCCAAGCTGTCAGCTGGTCTAGGACAGGGCAAGAAGAATGTAGCAAGATCCTGGAAGGCGAAGTCTCTCTCCAGGAAAATAAAAGTCCCATTCGCTCTGGGATCTGTCCTCCCAAGCACCATGAAGGGAGCTGGGGACGTAGGCCTGTTGGCAACAATGACCGACAATATGAGGAGCCCAGGGGAGGAGGCTATGCGAGCTCCATTATGTTTATGGCCTTGGGCTCAGGGGTGGCTGTGTTCCAGGTGGGGGCTGGGGAGGAAGCATCGTGTGGGAATTACGGAAAGGGGGAGGAAGAGGGGGAGAAAAGAAGCAGAAGAAAAGAGAGCACACCAAAAATGAAGCCCTGGCTGAAGAGTGTGTTTCTTTCATTTCCTTTTTGAATTATTCACTAAATTTATTTATTTGCATCTCGTAGTGCTGGGGATAGAACCCATGGCCTTGTGCATGTTAGGCAAGTGCTCCACCACTGAGCTGCACTCCTGGCCCATGTTTCCTTTGCTGTAGAGAGGACTCTAAGGGATATTATAGAAGAAAGAGAGAGGGTGAGAAAAACCAAATGACAGAAAGAAGACTGGGGAGCACAGGAGAAGGGGGGGCGGGTAGGACTAACCAAGTGCTGGGTGCTACATAAGGAGCAAAGAGTGGGTGGTGAGCCTTCCAGGAGAGGAAGAGCCCAGGGCTCAAAGAGCTGCTCTGAACTTGGGCCTCTCCGCAGAAAGCCCGGGCTCTTCCACCTCAGTGACAATACAGTGACCAGGAGACGATGGGGGCAGGAGGCTGAGGAGGGGGTTCTGGGGACCTGAAACACTTGCAAAAACAGCTGATACCAAGGGCAAGGGGCCCATATGGAAAACAGCCAGAGTGTAAAGCAGATCAGCGCCAAATCCAGGCTCTGCCATTTAGGAAAACTGCTTGGATCCCTGTGCCTTAGGTTCCTCCTATGGCAAATAAGGGTGATAACAGTTCCCACCGCACGGGTTTGTTATGAGGGTCCAATGAGCTGATGCCTAGAGAGTGCATGCCCAGCATTCGGGGAGCACTCAGTAAGGGTTATATGCTACTTGTTGTCTGTTCTTAGGTGCCATAGACTAGGGTCTGACTCTTAGCGGCCCTATGTACAACAGATGAAACACTCCTGACATGGTGCCATGCCAGCACTATTGTCAGTGTGTCTCTGCTATTCATAGGGTTTTCAGTGGCTTATTGTTTCGGGAGTGGACTGCCAGGTCCTTCTCCCAAGCCTACAGCACATGGTATTCTCAGGCAGTCTCCCATCCAAGTACTAACCAGGTCCGACCCTGCTTAGCTTCTGAGATCTGACAAGATCGGATGCCAGGGTGGTACAGCTATAGACATATCTATCTATCTATCTATATATATATATTTCTATATCTATTTCTATTTATGTCTCTATATCTCCTACTCTCCAGGAACAGAACCAACACAGGCTGGCTAGTGCCTCTCTGGCAGGAGATGGGGCAGATCTTCTTCCTTCTGGGGAATAGGGGGAGCAGATTCCTTCCCTGCTCCCCAACCCCAGCTCTTTGAACTGGATAAGAAGAAAAGGGCACGAGAACTGTGGCTAGAGACTTTGCCTGGCTGAGACCCCTGCCAGGGTGCACTGAGGAGGAGCTGCATGTTGGTGTTGAAGGAAGGATGACAGATGGAAAGATGGAAGCCCTGAGCTTTCCTACCCACAAGCTGGAGTCTGAGGCAGAAGGACATGGAGGGACAAGCACTGGAGAGTGGGCAACAGCAAAGGCTCCAGCCTCCTGCTTGGGGAGATCGCTGGTCCCCGACTTGTGGGTAGGAAATCTCATGTGCATTCTTCAGGTCTCTGAAACATAAGCACTCTTTCTCATAAGTGAATTTCTTAGTTGACATTGAGTCAGGGGTGTTTGCAAAAGTGGAACAAATCTCTGCCTCTCTGGTCAGATGCCTCTTTGCTCAGGAGCTGAGTGGATTCCAGAACAAGAGAAGAGGGAGAGCTCCACCTGCAACAACCCTGGGGATCTTGGAACAAAACCTCCACTATGAGAGCAAAACAAGGCAGGGTCATTTCCTTAGGGACCAGCCCCAGGAGGGCACAGAATGAAGGTATGGATAAAAATTCTTCAGAAGGACAGGATTTGGGGGGCCAGTGCCCACGAGGGCCCCTGTGAGTCTATTTCTATGCCAGAGAGCAATCTGAGGAGTGTCCGGTGACTAGAGCCACATTCAGTATATTCACGTTTGCCTCTTCCACTAGAGATGTTACTTAAGTCTTTCACTCATTCATTTATCATTCATTTATTCAGTCTACAATGTCCTGGTTGTGCCATGCACATAACAAATCTTTCACTCTAAGTCCTACTTTGCTTTCCTCCACTGGGCCATTCTAAATTCGCTGCCTCCTTCCCATTGCTCGGGTACCTTAGGAAACGTTCTGGGGATTACTGTTCTGCATGGTGACCTACACCCAGGAGCCCCATGCAGCCCAGATCTACCTACAGTCAGCCTCCTTCCCTCCCTTGCCATCCGGGACTGGTCACTGAATAATTATTGCTCAACAGATCCATTTCTGCCATTTTTGCTGAGGGTTCCAGAATTTTTGCTGCTTGCCCTATCAAGATCTGCTCAAGTCTAAAGCTGTCCCGAGGTGATGAAGAGCCTTCATTCATTCAACACAAAAATATATGTGCCTCCCACGTGTCAAGCACTTCACTACACAGAACTTTTCTTGCTGGGACTTAAGCATTAGAGAATCCACAAAATGGCAGACTTTGGAGATATATACACTGGCAGAATCTTCAAAATAAAAATAGAAGGATGGCACCAGTGTTGGCATAGGAAATGGGTGGAGTGATTAGGATAGAAAAACAAAAATCTGAATCTATAACAAAAATCAGTGAGGAAGAATCCCACACATCCCAAATTATGAGTGGGTGAAGACCCCAAGAGGACTCGCATGGTATCAATGACTGTGCCTGAGGAAGCAGAGATGAGGTCCAGGAATTTCTGATTACTGCTAGACCCAGAGACCCTCAAAAACAGGACAAGCTACTGTGATAAAAGTACTGGAATCTGGGAGTGATTTAACAGACCATGGATTACAGGGAAGGAAACCTACTCTAGTCTGGTCACTGTTGAAACTAACAAACAGGGCTCCTTGCAGAACAGCAATGGATAGAGAGGAGGAACTACAAACTGAGACTTCAATATGAGAAGCACAGAGACAGTGAAGGTAAAGGAAAGGGAAGACCTAGAACCTCATACTGTTGCATATGGAAGCCACTAGCCGCATAAATGTCCCCAAATTATGCTTTGAAATTGAGATCATTGGCTGCACTAGCTGCATTACCATGGCTTAATACTCTTGTGTAGTTAGTGTCTTCCAGTGAGTGCATGGTGACTGCGTTGGACAGGACAGGACAGGCTGAGAGCAGAGAGTTCTATGGGACAGTACTGGAAATGGAAGTGGGGAAGGCAAGCCAAGACCTCTGGAAATGAGAAGCCATGTTTTCTATCACATCAAGAAAACCACAACAAGAGCAAGGTCTTGACCAGAAAATCAGGGAAGATGGGATGGCTGTATTCCCTACCCAGCTGTGCAAGAACTCACAGCTCATGGGAACAGGAACCATGGAAGAGGATTACAGCCAAGTCTCCTGGAAAAATCCCAAGTCATTTATAAAGGCAAGAAAATTAAATTGACTTTTCAATCGCAATGGTTTGTGAAAAAAAATTTAGATCAACAAATTAAATCTATTCCAGTAAAGAATAACCTAGTGAAGGGTTTTATATCCACACAAGCTGAGTCTAGTATAAAGGCTACAACCTCTTGAACATACAAAAAATTCTTATAAATCCATCAGGGGGATTCTATAAACAATTAAGATAATCAAAAGGATTGGAGTGACACCCACTAAGACTAGGGCTGAGCATTAATTAGAAAAGCATATTTAATACAGGTTGAGTACTTATCCAAAATGCTTGGGGTCACAAATGATTCAGGTTTTGGATGCTTTTCAAATTTTGGAATATTTGCATGCACATAGTAAGATATTTTGGGGGTGAGACCCGAGTCTGAACATGAAATTCATTTATGTTTCCTGTACACATAGCTTGTTGCATATATACTTTATAGACACAACTTGAAGGTAACTTTATACAATATTTTTGATGGGCTGCATTTTGACTACAACCTGTCATGTGAAGTCAGGTATGGACTTTTCTATTTGAGGCATTAAGTAGGAGCTCAAAAAGTTTTGGATTTTGCCGCATTTTGGACTTTAAAATTTTGTATCAGAGATGCTCATCTTGTATACATTAGCATATGTTTAATACATAAATATATTTTAGGTTTGCATAAATATATTAAATCAGTCAAATTATCAAAGGGTGAAGAGTATTTGAAAACTAAACTAAACTTCCTCATTGCCTTCTAGGCACTAATCAGAAGTAAAGGGCACTGCAAGGAATGAATAGCAGGTGATTCCTGCCACTCCCTAACATGTGACCTTGAATGTGCAGCCTTCACTCTTTGGTGCTCAGCGATCCCAGCTGGTAGTGAGGGAATAAAAGTTTCCTTGCCTGTCCTGTAGCGTATGAAAACATGGTGGTGGTGGTATTGTTAGGTACTGTAGAGTTGTGTCTGACTCAAAGCGACTCTCATAGGGTTTTCAATGGCTAATTTTTTCAGGATTGCCTCAGGAGTGGATTGCCATGTCCTTCTCCCATTTTTGTGGTGCTAGGAATCAAATCCCAGGACCTCAGAGACTGCAGAGCAGTGCTCTACCGACTGAGCTAAATCCCAGCCCCTGAAAACATGGTGAGTACTCTACAAACGTCAAGTTTTATTATTCTGAGATCTGGAAAACATACTGTGGCTTACAGCAGAGGAGGCTAGAGGCTGTAGTTGAGGTGTGGGAGTGGGAAGGGGAAGGTGCAGCTGAGCCTCTCAAGCTGCTTCTGGGGAAGAAGTGAGCAGCACCTCAGCCTGGAAAGGATGCCCTTAGCCTGGGCTGCAACGCAGGAGGTGACCAGGCTACGCCTGAAATGCACCAAGTGTCTGAGGACCTTGAAGGAAACCTGCTGCTCTAGAAGAGCATGCAGCAAGGCAAGTGAGCAGCCAGGATGGGGAGAAGAGAAAGACGAAGTCAGAAGACTGGGGACTCTGCTCGTGGGCATCACACCAGAGGCCAAAAAAGCTTGGCTAGAAGAGAAAAATCAAAATGCGGGGTGATCAATGGTGTAGAGGGGAAGTACACGTAGGTGTCTCAGGGTCAAGTAGCCCCCACAAGGACAGAGAAGCCAAATCCAGCTTTGTGCACTTCTCAAAGAGCCCCATTTCCTCCTTCCTTAGCAGGAGGAGACATAGCATCCTCCCATGCACCAGTCAGGTCACATTGGCCAAGGCACATCCAAGATCTTCAGAGAAGGTTAGAAACTAGGTCCACAATCTCAAGAGCCTGGGTTACTCTGGGAGCCTCAAGCGGAGCTGGGTCTCTGACACCTTCTCCCATCAACGCTGCCGTGTCCCTGGTTCCCTTTCCAAAGAAATCTGCTCTCCATTTGTCAATTTTAAGTGATAATTTCTATTCAATCTGATACATATTATAAGAATATAAACAAATGCCTCTTCCCCTATCAGTGCCATAATCACTTTCTTTTATAGCTATCATTTATTATGGGACGACAGATGGCCAGTTTACAGAATTCCAAAGAGGCTACCCGCCGGCCAGTCACCTGGGAACATAGGCGCATTTACATTTCTCTAAAACAGATGGGAGAGAGAGGGGGGAAGGAGGCAGATTCCTGTCAAAACTTTGGCGCTTTCCAAAGTGTGCTGCTTCTCCCTTTCCCTGTATCTCTCTGCCTTTCTCACAGATGGTAATTTCTCCTCTTGCCCCTTTCCAAACCTCTTGTGCCCTCCCACTTGTCCATTTCCCATTCTGGGCGACTGAAACCACCAATATGGCAGCCCCAATGGGTGGAAACTTGGTGGACTTTTGGCAGGCCACCTTCTGGGGACTTTGAGGGTTTGCAGTTTTGTGTTCCAGCCTTCTGTCCCAGCTTGGTATTTGGGATTGAGGCTAAGGAAGAGGCCAGAGGAGGGTAGGATGTACCTTCACAGAGGACACATGCTAGAGTCTGCCTTTTCCACAAATTGCAGAGCAGGGGTCCTCAGCCCAGAAGGTACACAAAGTCAAGTATTTAAAAAACATTAGTGCCAGGGCCCCACTCAGACAATTAAATCAGAAAGTGTGGAGGTGGAGCCTGGCAAGGTGTACAGGTATAGTTGAGAACCCATTGCTATGAAATCAGAAAAAGGAGATTACAATAAGGCCAAAACTGAAGGCACCATAGAGAAGAGGGACTGCTGTGCACCCAGCATTGTAGGGGTTGTAGTTAGAACTCAATAATAAAAGGGTCTTACTCACAGCCTAGGTGTGCAAAGGCAAGTAAATTGCCTAAGGTCAAGGTGAGGGCCTCAGGGACATCCTCCTATGGAAGATAGCAGCTTGAGTGAAGAACATAGATGAAATAAGAGGATTTCTGTATGATCCCCATCTAACGAGTGATTTCTCTAGACGCAAAACAGAAACCATAAAAAAAAAAGATTGGTATATTTGCCGACTGTAAAATCAAGACCTTTCATTCATCAAAAGTTACCATAATGACAGGGAAAGAAAAACCAAAAACTAGAAGAATTTGTAACATGAGTAACTACTAGAGGATTAATATTCAGAAAAGAGAAAGAGGCATATGAATCAATAGGAAAAATACAGCCCAATAGAGAAGTAAGCAAAGGAAACACACACTAAAGTAAATAAAAAATGGTCTTTAAGCATAAATGAAAAAAAATTAAATCAGTCACAAGCAGTGAAAAACAACCTATACCCATAAGGAAATACCATTTTACACTCTTGGCAAAAATTGAAGTCTGACAATATCGAGCGTTCTGAGGTTACTGATATTGATGGTTGTGTAAGTTAATACAACCACATTAGAAAAGTCATTGTGTGATATCTACTAAGGCTAAACACACACACACACTTTACCACCCAGAGCTTTTAATCTTAGACTATATGGTAAAACACGCATTCTCACCCAAACTTACATATGTGACATACATAAGAATCTTCCTAGGCACGTTGATCATAATAGCAAAAACATGAAATGACTCAAATGCCCATAGGCAGTATCATGGATAAATAAACATTGGTACAATCTCACTGTGGAAACCATAAAACTAAAGCCAAACAAATTATAGCCACATGCATCAACATGGATAAAACGTGAAGACATAACGTTGAGTGAATTAAGGAAGAATACATTGAGTAGGATTCTATTAATATAAAATTCAAAGCCATGTACTAAACAATATATTGTTCAGGGATGTGTACATATGTGGTAAAGCTGTAAATAAAATCAAGGAATGCTCAACACAAACTTCCACAAGGTAGGAGATGCTCAGATGGCACCAGGGATGCCATGCACAGGAAGGAGTTCAAAGATTATAGTGGGGGCTGGGGGCTGGGGTTTAGGGTTTAGCTCAGTTGGTAGAGCACTTCTCTGCACTCTGAGGACCCGGGTTTGATCCCCAGCACTGCACAAACAGGAGAAGGACATAGCAATCCACTCTCAAAGCAATCCCGAAACAATCAGCCATTGAAAAACCCTATGAGGGTCACTATGATTCAACTCCATGACACCTAGGCTGGGGGCTGGGGTTTAGCTCAGTTGGTAGAGCACTTCTCTGCACTCTGAGGACCTGGGTTTGATCCCCAGCACTGCACAAATAGGAGAAGGACATAGCAATCCACTCTCACAGCAATCCCGAAACAATCAGCCATTGAAAAACCCTATGAGGGTCACTATGATTCAACTCCACGGCACCTAACAACATCATTCTTAGGCTGGGTACTGAGTACACAGGTGTTTGTTTTATTAGTGTTGCATTAGGGCTTTCATAAGAAAAAATATTTTAATAATAGCAAAGGGAATGTCACATGCAAAAGCTCGTATTATAAATGTTGTTGTTGTTGTTGTTAGGTGCCGTCGAGTCGGTATCCGACTCATAGCGACCCTCATGGGGTTTTCAATGGCTGAATGTTTTGGGATTGTCTTGGGAGTGGATTGCCAGGCCCTTCTCCCACTTTTGCGGTGCTGGGAATTGAACTCGGGACCTCAGAGACTGCAGCGCAGCGCTCTACCCACTGAGCTAAATCCCAGCCCCATATTATAAATGCTACTCCTTATTCCAAAGTTTATCCAAGAAAGTGGTCTTCTAGTATATAGCATGTTTTTCTTCCATAGGAAACATTCATCTCTCTTTAGCTGATTGAAATGGCTTCATGGATCCAAATGAAACACTGAGTGGACACTATGGCCAATTTCCAGCTAAAAGGCAGGACTGTGAGGTTTGGAAGTGATCCATGCCTTACAGGTCCCTTTGGATCACATGTGCATCAGTCAGAGGGTCGATAATCACCTGTCCTCTAAAAAATCCCTGGACTAGGGAGAATCAATGTCCAGACCTCACCTTGAACATATTACATAGGTGCCTGGGGAGAATCGGTGTCCAGACCTCACCTTGCACATATTACTATCTAATGATGAGGCAGGACAAATGACCCATTGAAATAACTAACCATTAAAGGAAACACCAATGAGCGACAAATACATGGTATTTCACTTGTGTGTGGAAGGAAGGTATATGGGCTGGTGGAGGTTGGGATGTTGACTCTGGGCACCACACACAGTATCAATATTTCTCTCAGTCTCAATTCCCTCATTTATCAAATGTTCACAATGGATCAGGGTTACTCTTAAGGTTCCTTCCAACTCTAGAATTTTTGACCCTATGTATAGGGTCAAAAACTATGTATAGTTAGGGCTAAATATTACTTATACACACATACACACACACTCTCTCTCTCACCTGCACACACACACCTATAATTGTTTGCTTACACTTGGTTTCACCTTGCCTGCATGCCTGTCTGCACGAATTTGAATCCACAGCAATGCAAGAAAAGAGAACCAACGTGCTCCATCTGCTCTCATCAGAGATGGACATTGACATGATTTGAACTCTGACATCAGAATCTGGCTGAAGGAGAGATTGCTGGCATGGCAGTGTTTGAGGGGACATAGAAGGACAGCAGTTCAGGAGATGCTCTGTGAGTCTATAGAGGAGTAGAGTAGAGGAGTAGAGGAGTCTATAGGGGAAGCAGGCATGGGTATCCTTCCTGATATTAAGGTACCCAGGTTTGGCAGGGGAGAATACAGTGCTTAGTGAATAGGAAACTCCTGACTGAAGCCTCCAGTCTCCTGAGCAAGACTTTGGTTCAGGGGTCTTAATCCCCTGTTCCCCAGAAAAAAAAAATATTTTTTGAGACAAAATTTCACTCTGTAGCCAAAGCTGGCCTAGAATTCACTACGTAGCCAAGGCTGGCCTCAAACTTACATCAATCCTCCTGCCTTAGCCTCCTAAGTCTTGGGACTACAGACATGTGCCACCACATCCAGCTCCCAAAAGGAATCTTTTGAGAGAGGGGACTGGGTTCTGAGGAGGTGGTACCTGCTGTGGAGGACAGGGCAGAGCTGAACAGGGAAGAAGGGAAGCCCAGGAGCAAGGTCAGGAGAGCAGGGACAGGTGGGGTGACAGTGATGGCACCAAGGTGGCAAATCTGAGAGCCTCACACCATGAGCTCTTCCTGGGCAGGCAGCCTTGGGTCTGTACAACACAATACACATGGCACCAAGCCTGCCAGGTGGTCAGTGCCCCACAAATCATAGCAGAATGAATGACATCATGCTGATGCCTGACACATACCAGGAGTTCCTCCCAGACACCGCATTGAGCCTTCACATGCATCCGTTCACTTCATGATGACCAAGAGCTTGGTGCTGCTTTTACACCCGTTTCACCAAGGCCATTGCCATTATAATAGCCACTGAGCCACAGAGTGAGGTTGAAGGTAGGAGCTGGATGTGACCTTGGAGTCTAATTTCAGACCTCTCACTTCATCACCCGTTCTACTCTTGGTGGACCCTCCATAGCAGCTCTACAGAGTCATTAGAAAATAAGAGCACATCTTAAACTGGGTGCTGTGGTGCACGCCTGTAATCTCAGCAACTTGGGATGCAGAGGCAGGATTGCAGGTCTGAGGCCAGCGGCAAACTTCATAACTTAATGAGACCCTGTCTCGGGGTACAACATAAAATATGGGATGGGGTTGCATCCCAGTGGCAAAGCACTTGCAAAGTATGTGGGAGGCCCTGGGTTCAACCCCCAAGTACCACAAAAAAATAAATAAATAAATAAAAATAAAGAAAGAAAAGAAAATGAAAGCAGAGTTTAATCACTACTGGATAGGAGAAAAGGCTGAGATACAAATTGAATGACCGCTTATGGCAAACAGCTAGTTAGAGAGAGAAAGGAGAACTTCCCATGAGACTTTTTGACCCCTCTTTTTCTTGTTCTACTGTGTTGCTGGGTGAGTGGGGCTGGGTATCTGAATAGCAGGTATGGAGACACCTAGCACAAGGTCATTTCCCTGGTGGCACCTGTTGTGAAAGGGGGCAGGGCATGGAGCCAACCCATAGCTCTGCTCTGTGCTCAGCAGTATGTTAAGCTCTTTACCTCTCATTTTAAACCCATGAAAATAAAATAAAACCTCTAATACCTCCAGAATTATACAATCTCACCCCATTTTATAGAGGAAGAAACCAAGGCAGAGAGTAGCCTGTTCACAGCGGGGCTGGGCCCTGGGAGCTTGGTCCAAATCTGGAGTTGTATCCTTGGTAACACCAGGCTCCTCTTCTGCAGGTTCAGACACAGTATGGGTGGCAGGAAGGGGTGGGGAGAGGGCACAGGCATTTGTGCACCTGCAACCTTCTCCCATGTGTGTCCTGTTTTAGGCAAGTGTGATTGGGACGGGGTGAGCTGGGCACAACGTCAAGTGCAGTGCCCTGGCCCCGGGGATGTAGACTCAGGGAAATGTGGCAGCAGATTGCCTGGGGCCCAGGCTACAGGCAGTGCCCAGAGGTGAGAGGTGAGTGAGGAAAGGATTGCTCTGAGCATCGCTCTGCTCCACAAGCGCAGGCAGGGAAATGTGATATGACTTGAGACAAAACAGAATTCTCTGAAGTTTTCCCCCAGTTTTTCCTCTCTTTCCTGTAAGAACATCTGTTTTCTTTCTCTGGCCCCAGGTCTCTAGTCCCCTCCTGCCAACTTCATTGGCTCTGCTCTCACAATCAGCTCTGTCCTTGGGAAATAATGAACCCTCGTTGTTAAAATGAGGGGGATTCGGCCCTGCTGGCTCTGATATCCTAAGCCAGAGTCCAGGAGCTGTGAGAGGACAGGATCCAAATGCTGGCTCGGCCTGACTGGCTGTGTGGCCCTGGGATAAGCTACACTTTCGAGCTCGTGTGCGTTTGAAATGCCCATGGCAACCACACTGCACCTTGAGGGAGTGTGGAGTGACGTTCAGGTCATCTGCCCACCCAGGGCCATCGGACCTGAAGCACTCCCTAAAAGCTAGTCAATGCCTATGACAGTCCTCACACTCTGGGATGAAGCCTAAGGAGAGAATTTTTCAAGAGCTATTTAGACACGAGACTGACTTTCCAACAGAAATGTCAGGTATCAGCACATAGATGGCATCAGCATTTTACAAGGCAAGAAGAACTCTTTGTTGACATTTAGTTAACACTATCCCGCTGCACTGGCCAGGAGGGACATTTGCTGTTGTTGTTGGATGCCATCAAGTTGTGTCAGACTCATAGTGAATACCCTCATAGGGTTTTCAATGGCTGATTGTTTCGGGATTACCTTGGGAATGGATTGCCATATCCTTCTCTCATTTTGGGGGTGCTGGGAATTGAACTTGGGACCTCAGAGACTGCACAGCAATGCTCTACCAACTGAGCTAAATCCCTAGTCAGCCCTTAAGAAGCATTTACTCTATACCAGTCACTGTGTAAGTCAAGGCTCAGCAAACTGCAGCCCACAAGCAAACATAGCCCACTACCTGGTGGTGTGGCTCATGTTTCACTGGAACCCAGCCACACTCGTTTGTTTACACATTATCTATGCTGCTTTCCCACTACATTGGCAGGGATGAGTCACTACAAAAGAGACTGGATGGCTGGCAAAGCCTAAAATATTTCCTATATGGCCCTTCACAGAAGTTTGCTGACCACTGCTCTATTTACTTGGCACATTTCCTTTCACATAATCTTCACTAGAGTCCTCAAAGAAGGTGATATTGTTATTCTCTATTAATAGATGAAGAACCTGAAGCCAGGGAGGTAAAAATAACTAGTAATTCAAGATGTAAATGCTGGCAATGCAGTACCAGAAGGGATCCTAATAATCGTGCTGGATGAGGATTTTTGTTCAATAGGGGATGCCAAATTTAACAGAAATAAAGGCTTCCCAGATAAATTTGAATTTTATACAGGCAACAAATAATATTTGGGGTTTATCTCAGTTGGTAGAGTGCTTATTCTATGTGCTCTGAGGCCCTGGGTTCAATCCCCAATACCACAAAAATGGGAAAAGGACCTGGCAGCCCACTCCCAAACCAACCCCGAAACAATCAGCTATCAAAAAACCCTATGAAGAACACTTTTACATTGCTGGTGGAGCTGTAAATTGGTGCAACCACTATGGAAATCAATATGGAGGTACCTCAAAAAACTAAAAATAGAACTACCATATGACCCAGCTATAACACTATTGGGAATTTACCCAAAGGGAGATGAGACATCATACCATAGAGACACCTGTG
>VMDO01001713.1:73235-116795 GCA_007922755.1 Pedetes capensis
TGAAATAGGGTCATTCGCAGCAAAATGGATGGAATTAGAGAAAATTATTTTAAGTGAACGAACACAAGCTCAGAAAGAGAAACAAGACATGTTCTCACTCATATGAGAGAGCTGACTCAAAATTACAAGAAGGAAAAATCCTACTCAAAGGTCAGATCACATTAAAAGGGGGGGAGGGAAGATAAGAATGAGGTCAATATAAATGGACTAGAAATCGCATGTAATTGTTCTAACAAGAGAAACAAAGACCACTACAGGAAAAGTTTCTATCTTAAACAGAAATGGAACCCAAGGACATATAGAAAAATACTATATAGTAAAAGATAGAGAAGACTTGGATGGGAAACTTAGATAGGAAGGAGGGAGGGGGGAAGCATAGAGGAGGGTAAGGGGTAACCTATATGAATAATGCTTATCAAATTGCATATATGAAAATTGTCACAACGAAAAGCATGTCAAAATGAATCACATTATGATGTACATTAAAAATTTCTAATAATAATAAAAAAAAACCTATGAACAGCAGAGAAGCACTGTCATAGTGCTGGACATGGCACAGTGTCAGGGAGTGTTTTCTTCTGTTGTATATAGGGCCACTATTAGTCGGAACCCACTTGATGGCACCTAACAATAACAAGAAGTATGTCTCATGTGGTATTTGGGCCATATTTACACTGAAACATTATTCATTGCTGACCTGAAATTCACATTTAACTAGATGTCCTGTATTTTAAATGGCAACCCACCTGCAGGTCCCAGGAAGAAGGAAGAGTCAGACAAGCGAGTGGTCACATTAAACCCTGAAAGTGGCTTGTGTGCCTGGGGCATGATCCTGGGAGGTCTCTTCCCACAGCCAGAGCTCTTCCCAGTCAGGGGGATGAGCCATTCCATGCAGCACCATCTGTTACCCACCGTACAGTTCTCAGGGGTCTTAGGACCTGCTGCTTATCACTTCAGGTGTATGCATCTAAGAGCAGGGAGAAGGCTAGGCCAAGGCCAACTGGCCAGCTCCTTTCCCTTAGTGGCCTCTGCCATCCTCCTCCTCTCCTTCTTCCCCCTGTCCTCCTAGTCAAAGATCCCACAAAGCCCACCTCCCTCTCTCCTTGAGATTGTATAGTAGTTTCAGAAAAAGCGAAAAAATATGGCAAACTAGAGTGACAGCAATCCAGGGCCAGAGGGCTGGGGGAGGGGGCGGGGAATAGGAAGGTAGGCAGAGAAGAGGTATGGGAGGTGGGGGATGGGAGAGGGCCATCTAATTTTTAATAGCCTGGGACAGAAATGCAACATGATTCACTTTGAACAGGCCACCTGGATTAGATGGAAGTTAATTAAAACAATCCCTCATTTCTCAGCGTTTAAAACTTCTTAAGTCTCACTTGGGGAAGGGTGCGGCAGGACTTTTTATTACTCTTAGATGGTGTTCAGAAGGCCCATAAATATATCTCCTCTTCCTGTGATCCCATTAATCTTGCCGCCTCTCCTGCTCCACTCTGCCAACAATCAGATCCCAGTAAACAACCTCAAGTGAAATTTGCAACTGTCAGATAAACATTAAAAATGCTTCTCTTGTCCTTTCCCATTGATAGTCCCATTAATATTGTAATGGAACAAAAAGTTATGAAAATGAATGCATGCTGGTTTTGGAAATGAATGATGCCAACCGCAGCTGGGATACAGACACACATGCATATGGATGCGCTCGGCAGATCGCCGATGCTGCCCACATCCACAGGAGGCTGCATGCCCACGGGACTGGCCACGCGTGGGCCAGGACCAAGGGCACTGCACACAAAACGGGGCACCTGGCAGGCACACTCGTGTCAGGATGGGGAGGGCTCACAAGTGGAATAAAGGAATTCCACCCCAGAAAGGATCACAGACACATGCCCAGCACCCAGCCCTATGTGGAGGAACGTATGCCCCCTGTGCCTGTGTTATCATTGTTCCTTTTTACTTATCTGTTTGCAGTCAGCAGTTGGATCCCTCTGAAGATAGTGAGATACCCCAGTTGATAAGGCTCTTGCGACATTTCTTTCTCATTTATTTTCCATGCAGAGACCTTTTTAATACACATGCATGCTTTGGTGTATGTGTTTATCTATCTGACGAATGAGTCCTTAAAACTGGACAGTATAATGCATGGAAACTTTCTGAGCACAAACTTCTAAAGGAGTATTTTAGGTCAAAGACACACATCTGAAGTTGGAAAAAAATACAGATTTTATGCATATTTAAGTTCACTATGACAGAAGACAATGAAACAAACAAAAAGATCTTCATCTTTTACCCTGTCACCCTTAACCTTTCACCCTTTAATAGATTGGAATTACCATCCCCTCCTGCCCTGTCCTGGGCTTCTTGGGGACAAGGACTGATTTTGGTTTGGGTCAAAGTTGTCACCTGGTGCCTGGCACAGTGCCGGGCACTTAGAGACTCTAGAGCCATGAGCTGGAGGGCGAGGAGAACACGACAGAGGAAGGGCAAAAGAAATGCCCATTGTGCTCCTCTGTGGGGCAGTTTTGCTCTACCTGCCAACCAAAGGGGCTGGCATGGGTTGTGACACTTTAACATCTGGAAGGTCAGCCTGAAAATGGGGTGGAGAGGGTCAAGGAGAGAGGAATGAGCACATGATAGAGGACCCACTAATTGACTGTCCTCTCTGTCTCTGGTTTTCACACTTTTTCCTCTTATAATTCTTTAACATGATCCTAACTGTTATGATCTCAATATGAAAGGTCCCCCACAGACTCATATTTTGAATGCTCAGTCCCCAGTGGGTGGTACTATTTTGGAAGGTTCCGGAAACTCTGGGAGATGGGGCCTAGCTGCAGGACATAGATTGCTGGAGGTGTGGCTTTGAAGGTTAACCCAGGTTTCCAGGCCCCTCCTCTCTCTTTGCTTCTTATGTGCCCAGAAATGACGAAGAGCCTGTGCCACATGATCCTGCTGCCATGATTTTCTGTTCAAGCACATGGAGCCAAGTGACCTGGCCTAAACCCTCTGAAACCATGAGATCAAAACATCCCATCCTTCCTCCCTTGAAGTTTTCTCAGGTACACTGGTCACAGTAATGAAGAAGTAACAAATATATTAGCTGTCCTATCAATGCATTTGAAAGGCTGGACAAGCATTATTGAGAACAAAGCTCACTTCAACCTCACCCAAGTCCCATCCCAGCAAGGCTTTGGCCCCCATGCTTCAGCTTTGTTCATTTTGCCCTTTCTTGAGCCCACCCCAAGAAGACCTCCTTGACTCCTTAGTGAGAATACAACAACATCTCACTGTGCCTTCCCAGAGTGCCCTTCCCTACTCATTGGCAGCAGCCCACATGGGCCCCTCCATACCAGGAGCCTGGCTCATAGCACAAGCTCAATACATGTTTGCTGGTTGGCTGATAGAGTAATGAGTCAAAGAATTATGTGAACTCCCTAGCCTACCTTATTTCACTTGAAATGCAGTGGTAGACACCACTAGCATCTCAGTCAGCTGACGGAATCCTGGTCATGTCCTTAATTCATAGTGTGACCTAGAGGACTTTGCTTAACCTTTCTGTGCCTTACTTTCCTTCACATGTCCATAAAATGACTTTGTATAATGCAACTACAATACAGATAAAACCAAGTGAGATACCCAGGATTCCACTCGGTATTATTTTAATATACACAAGAGTTGCACATATGTTAGGAGATAGAACGCATGTTAGGAGAAGAATGCAGAATAATATTGAGCTCTTGCCTAGAAAAGGAGACATACTCAAAATTTGGGAGGAAAGAAGGTGTAGTCTTCTAACACCTAATTGGAAGCTGCCAGCTTCTCTGGAATGCACATAATGTGAACATGTGGGGGAATTGTGGAGGCACTGATATTATGGCAGCCCTCAGTAAGACTTAGTGCATTCCACACAGGGCATAGACCAGAGGCCAGCAGAGTCCTGGTAAGGCCCAGTCATCAGTAACCTCAGTCAACTGGATGCCATTGATTTAGGAGACACATGCCGTTTAACTCCCAGAAAAATCAGGGAGAGACAGATTTAAGGAACAGAAAAACACATTTAAATATTTTTGCATTAAGGAATCTGTAAAATTTTATATTCTATATACTTTCAAAGTTTAAGGGATCTTTGATCTTTAATAGTAACAGCTTTCAACTCCAACTGAAAATGTGGAATTAAAGTATTGATTAAAAACTCGAGATTTTACCTTGTACACTGTTGGAAAACTTAAGAAAATTTTATGCTCATATTATTAGCTTAATTTAATGTATCTTTTAGAAATAGTTGAGTGTTAGGGAAGGTGTTATTTGTTAAGTCATGATATTGAAACACTATACTAAAGAAGCCTACAGCCGTACCACTGTGGTGTCTGATCCTGTCAGATCTCAGAAGCTAAGCAGGGTTGGGCTTGGTTAGTACTTGGATAGGAGACCACCTGGGAACACCAGGTGAGGCAGGCTTGGCAGAAGGACCTGGTAACCCACTCCCAAAAAACAATCAGCCATTTAAAACCCTATGAATAGCAGAAAAGCACAAAATATTTCATCTATTGTACATAGGATCGCTAAGAGTTGACATCGACTCAATGGCACCTAACAACAACAACAACAACAACATACTAAAGAAGGAAATAAAATATTATACTTATATATGCAGTTTAAAATGTTTAAAACTATTTAATGAAGTGGACTTTTAAATGGGACAAAATAGAATTCAAGGGCCCCTTAAAGTGATTGCTAAAAAAAAAAAAAAAAGACAGAAAAGATGTGTTCATTCATATCTCCTTCTTCTGGGCCTAGGGTGGGGCTGGGTGGATTTTCAGAGGAAAATGAGGGCACTGACTGAATGAGTGGAGGAAGTTTGCAGGAAAGGCAAATGTAACTGACCCATGGTAATGCCCTGTCTCTCTTATGACCATCCTTCACAACATTTGATTCATCAGAGCTTCCAAGCAACCTTCCTTGCAGCCTCCAGGTAACTCCTCCTCTTCCTCCCCACTGGAGCCCTCTCCAGCCTCAAATATAGAAAGGAGAAAGTGAGGAAGTGCATGTGTTGAGGACTATAGGGGCAAGCTCACCACACCCCAGGATTGCAGTGCACATGCCTCAGAACAACCTTGTTCCAGAATCCACACACCTCTCACCCTAGCCAGATAATTGCATGAATCTCCCTTTGATGCAGAAAGTAAGGTTCAGAGGTTAGGTGACTTGTCCAGGCTACCCAGCTGACAAATGAAAATACTGAGACTTTAACCTCATGCTAAGATCTTGGGGGGGCTGGGATTTAGCTCGGTTGGTAGAGCACCTCTCTGCAGTCCCTGAGGTCCCGAGTTCGATTCCCAGCACCACAAAAATGGGAGAAGGACGTGGCAACCCACTCCCAAAGCAATCCCGAAACAATCTGCCATTGAAAACCCTATGAGGGTCACTATGAGTCGGAGAGGACTCGACAGCACCTAATAAGAACAACAACAAGCTCTTGGGAGAAATGTAAACCCAGGAGTTTGGGGTTCTAGGTGGATTGCCCATTAAGATGGCTCCACTTATTCTTGATTTGCAAATCACTCTACCATGCTCAAAACCCCACATCTTCCCATTACAGTACAGTGGTGACAGACTTTCAGAACCCATAGCGACAAAAGAGAACCACATTACTATTTAGTGCATTGATTCCCAGCAATGGCTACACTAAGAATCCTCTGGGATTCTTTATAAAATATTGCTGCTGAGGCTTCATGCCAGACCAATAAATCAGTATTTTATAAAAGTCATCCAGGTGAATTCAATGTATAGTCAAGGCTGAGAGCCACTGATTCAGCCAATCCCCAAACACACAGGGGACCCAAAAGATGCAGCAAAACATTTCTTCACTTTCTTCATTAGCTTGCCGTTCATCTACACACACTATGCCCTAGATGGTCCCCTGGGAGTCTCCTCTTCCTTACTCTGCCTTTGGTCTCTTCTCTTACCCACTCACTTCATCACCTCTCACCACAGTTCTGGGTATTCACAGAGTGAATCCTCATAGAAGGAGATGAATTAGCCTTTCAGTCTTCAGTGTGAAGCGAGGATAATTCAGACAAGCGTTTCTCTTGCTAATCCTGACAGGTGAGGATAGGTAGCACAAAGAGGTACAGGAGGAGAAAATACCATCCTGCTTCAATTACAAACTGGAAAGTGCCATGAAGGAAAAGTGGAAAACATCATGAGCAATGTCAAGACCACCAAGGGGTGAAAAGACTTTAGTACCTCCTCTGGATTATTATTTCCACCTATCAAACTAGGTGTATAAGTTATTTTTGTGATGCTATGACCAAAACACCTGACATTAACGTCTTTAAGGAGGAAGTTTTCATTTTGACTCATGGTTTCAGAAGGTTCATTCCATCATGAAGGGGAAGGGATAGTGGAGCAGCTTACAACATGGTGGACAGTAAGCAAAGAGTTCACATCATGGTGGATCAGAAAGCAGAGAAAGGGGAATGGTGGCACAGCACTGGCTATCTCCTTTTTCCTCTTTTCCTCTGTCTAGGCCCCCTATCCGTGGTTGGTGCTGCCCACATTCAGGATGGGTCTTCCTCCTTCAGTTAATCCTCTCTGGAAACACTCTCATAGACACTCCCAGAGGTATGCCTCACAAATCTCCTAGGTGATTCTAAGTCCTGTCAAGTTGACAATGAAGATTAGTCATCATATCAGACTTCAACATCAAGCTACATATCTTAACTCGGTAGACACAATCAAAGTCACTGAAAACTTTACCAGCTCCTTTCCTCTGCCTCATCCCTACACAGGCTTTTTACCATGTGATGGCACTGGTTCCCCCCAAATGTAGAAAAGTCTCCATGTAATTTACAAAAGGCTAATATTTGAGCAGAAAGTTTTAGAACACAGTCTTCCTTAAGAAAAAGTAGGCAAGTGCTATGGTTTAAATACAGTTTGACTATGTCCTCTAAGCATTCATGTATTGGAGGCTTGGTCCTCTGTGTAATGCTGAGGTGGTGGAGCCTTTAGGACATGGGTCCCAGGGGGTGGCCATTAGATCAGTGGGGGCACTGCCCTTGCAAAGGATAAAGTCATTCGTATGGGATCAGAGTTCATTCCCCCAGAAAAGTTGTTATAAAAGAACAAGACTAACCCCTCCCTGCTTTCTGGCTCCCTGTCTCTCCGTGCAACCTCTCCTTCTCCATCAAATTCTGTGTGAGTTATCTTTTGTAGAGTTACTTTCCCTCCCTTTGCCTAGCATTCTAAATTCTAAGGAAAACCTGCACTAAATGATTAGGGGAGAAAAGATTGAGATTGTTCAAGATTTTGCTTTACTTGGTTCTACAATCAACACCCACAGAAGCAGCAGTCAAGAAGTCAAAAGACATTGCATTGGGAAAAGCTGTTGCAAAAGACCTCTTTAAAGTGTTCAAAAGTAAAGATGTCACATTGAAGACGAAGGTGCACCTGTCTCATGCCATGGTATTTTCAGTTGCATCTTATAGTTTTGAAAGCTGGACACTGAATGAAGAAGATAGCAGATAAATTGATACTTTTGAATTATGGTGCTGGTGATGAATATTGTATATAAGTCTTGTTGTTATGTGCTGTTGAGTTGGTATCTGACCCATAGGGACCCTATGTATAGCAGGCGAAACACTATTGGCAGAGCTTCTCTGCTGTTCATAGGGTTTGCAATGGTGGGTGGTTTTGGGGAGTGGGTTGCCAGGTCCTTCTCCCAATTGAATATACTATGGACTGCCAAAAGAACCAATAGATCTATCCTCAAAGAAGTGCAACCAGAGTGCTCCTTGGAAGCAAGGATGGCTAGACTGTGTCTTACATATTTTGGACATGTTGTCAGGAGGGACCAAACCCTGGAAAAGGGCATCATGTTTGGGAGAGTGGTGGGTCAGCAAAAAAAAAAAAAAGGAAGACACTCAACTAGATGAATTGACACAGTAACTGCAATAATGGGCTTAAACATAAAAAAGATCATGTACCAGCCAAGCGCGGTGGCACACACCTGTAATCCCAGCGGCTCGGGAGGCAGAGGCAGGAGGATCACAAGTTCGAGACCAGAGGCAATCTTTGTAATTTAGCAAGACCCTGTCTCAAAAAAAAAAAAAAAAAAAAAAAAAAACCTAAAAAAATGGGCTGGGGGCACAGCTCAGTGGTCCAGCACTTGCAGGGCATGTAGGCTCAAGGCCCTGGGTTCAACTCTCAGTACCACAAAATAAATAAATAAATAAAAATAAAAAATCACATACCTGGCACAGAGTCGAGGAGTGCTTCATTCTGTTATAAATTGGCTCGCCATGAGTCAGACGTGACTCAACAGCACCTAACAACAACTGATTTTTAACTGCTAAATAATGTTTCTTTAGATTTACAGAACATGTAGTAAGCTTCAGATGATTATAAGAATGTGTAAGGTGATGCTTAACTTTCAGAAGAGTATTGTGTTTTTCTAAAGAATTACAGGAACTAGCCCAAGGTGTTTAGAGTTGATTGCGATGTTTTGACCAAAGGGAGAAAAAAATAATTATGCCCCCAATGACACAGACCCAATTTGGCACATAGTCTTCCTGACCATTGCTCCACTCTACCTCCTTTTCCTGCTAATAAGAGCAGCTTTGTATACCTGAGTTCCCCAAGGTGATCTCTTCAGGGAGGATGATAGCTCCTCAATCTTCTCAGGGTGCTGGCTCTTGAATAAACCTGATTTATTCACCCACTAACTCTCAAATCGCAAGTATTGGCTTTTCAGCAGCGAGCAGATGGACTTGAGTCCATTAACACTCCCACCATGATGCCATCTTTATGATGTAATGCAGCCAGGAGGGTCCTCACCAGAGGTCAAACTGATAGGGTAGCCTAATCTTAGACTTTAATCCTCCCAAACTGTACATTAAATAAACTTTTATTTATTCTTTACCCAGCCTCAGTATTTTGCTATAGCAATGAAAAAGGGACAAATACAGAAAGAATACAGCACATGGGTAGAGACCATTGTGAGTGCTCCAGAAACATAATCCAGCCAGGCATTTTCTGAGCCTTTACTTGGGGCCAGGCAATAATATGAATGGAAGGCTAAGTCTGTGCCACAGGACATATTCTGTGAAGCATTGATTCTCAAATACTATTTGGAAAACTGCCAGGGACCCATGAAGTTCTTCCACATAAACCAGTCTCTTAAAGTAGCAATGACTATGAAATGATAGAAACTCCATTTCTGTTTCTGGGAGGGAAAAAATGCTTTTCTATCCTGGCAACACTTCTGACACCAAAATGTGGATTCTCTACACCAAGGAACTCTTTATAGACACCAAGTGGGTGCCCTACAGTTTAACACAATTCTGACACTAACTACCCAGAGTTAACACATTCCTCGCAAGTTAAGATCTCAGTCCCACAAACTTGCCCCCACTTCAGATGCCAGTTGCAAGTAGTGGGTCTTCACTTATGTTTAACTTGTCTACAAATCAAGGGTTCCAATGACCCCTTCCTCATGTTCAATAATTTACTATAACACCTCACATAACTCAGGGAAATACTTCACTTATCATCAGTTTATTATAAAGGATACAACTGTGGAGTAGCCAAGTGGAAGAAATGTACAGGGAAAAGTATGAGGAGGGGGCACAATTTCGATATCCTCTCTGGGCATGGCCTGCAGCCGTAGCCCTGTGGCATCTGAGCCTGTCAGATCTCTGAAGCTAAGCAGGGTTGGGCCTGGTTAGTACTTGGATGGGAGACCACCCGGGGACCACTAGGTGCTGCAGGCTGGGAGACGGACCTAGCAACCCACTCCCAAAAATCAATCTGCCATTGAAAACCCTATGAACAGCAGAGAAGCACTGACAATAGTATTTTGCCTGTTGTACACAGGATCGCTATGAGTCGGATACTGACTCGATAGCACCTAACAACAACTCTAGGCATACTACCCTCCCAGCACCTCAATATGTTCACCAACATGAAATCTCTCTTATTTTTCAGGGTTTGGGGAAAGGTCTTCACTACATAGTTGACTAAATCATTGGCAACTGGTGATTAAATCAATCTTGAGCCACTCTCCCTTCCTGAGAGGTCTGGGTGGTAGAGATGAAAGTTTTAACTCTCTAATCCTGTGGTTCGTTCCTCTGGCAACCAGCTTCAATTCTCCAAGAGTCACTTCATTAGCATAAAATCAAGTATGGTTGAAATGGGCTTATTATAAATAACAGATAACTTGCCTCTCACCCCTATTACTCAGGACAGTCAAAAGGTTTTGGAAACTCTAAACCAGAACAAAGCCAAAGGCCAAATATATATTTCCTATTATACCACAAAATCACAGATGATAGCATGGTATTTCATAGGAGGCAGTGCCTTTCTTCCTATCTTTCCTTTTACATTTCTTTTGCAGTAACTGGAAATATGGATAGAGTAGGCAGGCAGGCCATGTGATCTCTTGTCAATTAAAGTAGTGTGAGCCCTGGGGAAGTTTAAGAGAAATACCTGTATCACATCTTGTCATGGTTTGAATATAAAGTTTCCCACAAAGGCCATGTGTTTTAACATTTGGTTCCCCAAGTGGTAGTTCTGTGTGTGGAGGACATGGAACTTGAGAGGTGGGTCTTCGCTTTACGGAAATGATGTCACTGGGGGCAGACCTTTGGAGGTTTCTATCCCAGACCCACAGCCCAGCTGGCTCTCTGCTTCCTGCTCACGAAGATGTAAGATCATCTGCCACGGACCCTGCCTCCTGACACAACCACTCCAACCCCACCACCATTATGGGATGATCTAACTGTGAGCTTCCAATAAACCTTTTCTTCCATAAGTTTGAACTGCTTTTTCTGCTACAGTGACAACGGCTAAGTAAAACATATCTCAAGCTGGAAGTGGGGAGGGGGCACAGGTCCTTATGAAAACTACAGTGAATTCTAACATTTTGCCAGTTTCTTACTTCCAGTTCCTCAAGAGGCAAAGATGGAGAAAATGCAGAACTGACTCTGGACATCTTTAAAAAGTCGGGAGGTTAGGTAAAAGGCATTTATGGTTTTTTTTATTTACAGTTTTGGCCAGAACTGGGGAAAGAGCCAGTCTGTCTCCTCCTTCTCCATAGCAGTGTTATAACTTATAGAATGGATGGAGCAAAATCCAGGCAACATGTATGTGTAGATTTAGCTGTAGGCTCCAGCTGGGAGATAAGTCTTTCTCCTAGTGCCAGGAACCAGGACTTTTAGGAGCAGGCCATTTGCACTCCTCACATTGTATTTCTTGTAGGGAGCTGGAACTCACAAAAATAATTTTTAAAAAACAAACCCTAAATCCTAGGGTCCTGTCCCACAATGAATAACACATGAAGGCATATCATAACCAAATTTCTGAAAACCTGTAATAAAGAGAAAATATTAAAAGCAGACAGGCCAAGTACCATGATGCATGCCTATAATCCCAGCAATTTGGGAGACTGAGGCAGGAAAATTGTGAATTCAAGGCCAGAGGCAGCCTTGAAACTTAGCAAGACTCTGTCTCAAAAAGATAAAAAGGGGGCTGATAAATGACTCGGAGGTGAACCATGTGCCTAGCATGCGCAAGGCCCTGGGTTCAAACTCTAGTTCAAAAAAAAAAAAAAATACCCAGACAATAAACAAGATTTATTATATACAGGAGAACAGAGATAAGTATGACTATAAACTTTTTGGGGCTGGGATTTGGCTCAGTTGGTAGAGCACTGCGCTGCAGTCTCTGAGGTCCTGAGTTCAATTCCCAGCACCGCAAAAATGGGAGAAGGGCCTGGCAATCCACTCCCAATGCAATCCCGAAACAGTCAGCCATTGAAAACCCTATGAGGGTCGCTATGAGTCAGATGACGACTCGACGGCATCTAACAACAACAACAATAAACTTTTTATCTAATAGAGTGCAAGTAAGAAAACAATGTTATAACATATTTAAAGTGCTGAAAAAAATGGCAACCTAGAATTCAAATTCCACATCTAATGAAAATGTCTTTCAAAAATTAAGGAGAAATATTTTTGTAAATAAAAGTATGCCTTTGCTACAAGAAAAGTGAAAGGAATTTGCATAGGTTGAGGAAAAATGATACAAGGTGGAAACTCAGAACTACAAAGAATAAGAATTACCAAAAATGATAAATATTTAGGTCAATGTAAAACTCCTATTTTTAGATAGTTTCACTTATTTAAAAGACAATTGACTAATCACCACAAGAATAACCCTGCTGGGAAAGAAATCAGATTGAAAACTCAGGTAAGTTATCTATGTCTTTTTTCTTGTCATTTTTCTTTCTACTTATCATAGCCTGCTAGGTAATAATACCCTTCTTTGTCCAAGACATCATCTTCCTGAAGGACTTATCATGTCACTTCTTCTCCAAGCGTTAGTCTTTTCAAACTCCTCATTACACATGTGGTCAAATCTATAGTACTGGACCTAGCATTCAAAGCCAGTTGCAATCTGAACTAAACCTGCCCACCCTGGTGTACTGCTCCAGCCTGCATGAATAATGTGCATCTCACCTCCCATTCACTAAATATGCCCCCTAGATTCTCATCTCTAAGCTTCTGCTCACTCTCTCCACTGTAACCCATCTACTTTGTATTGTTACTAATCACCTGGCTGGGCTCCTTTTGCTCTACCTGGACAGAAATCATGGAAAAGCAAGGAGAAACTCTTTAAGTGCTGGTCTTCAGAAGCATCTGTGTCCCTGAGCATTTGATGGCAGTGAGCAGTGACAGCAGACAGGCAGCAGCAGCAGCAAAGTTGTACTCTTTAGTGTTATAGCTCTTATGTAGGCTGAGGAGATCAGGAATCCTAGGCCTGTAAGTATTATAGCTCTTATGTAGGCCAAGGAGATTGGGAATCTGAAGTCTTTGACTGTAGCAGGCATTGCAGCTTCTGGGCAGGCCTAGGTATCAGGATTGGCAGCCCTGACAGTAGACAGTGTTTCAGCTTTCAGGCCTAAGGTCTCAGAGACTCTTGGTCCTAAAGATTGGACAGCTCTCTGGAACTCTTGGGGCCGGGGCTTAGCTCAGTTGGTAGAATGTTGCTCCATGCTCTCTGAGGACCTGGGTTTGATCCCTTTGTTATTAGGTGCTGTCAAGTAGAGTCTGACTCATAGTGACCCTATGTACAGTGGAACGAAACACTCCCCGATTCTGTGCCAGGCATATGATCTTGTTTATGTTTAAGCCCATTGTTGCAGACCCTGTGTCAATCCATCTGGTGGAGGGTTTTCCTTTTTTTCATTGACTTGCCACTCTCCCAAACATGATGTCTTACTCTAGGGATTGGTCTCTCCTGATGTAAATACGTAAGATGCAGTCTAGCCATCCTTGCTTCCAAGTAACACTCTGGTTGCATTTCCTCTAGGACAGATATGTTGGTTCTTTTGGCAGTCCATGGTATATTCAATAATTGTCTCCAGCACCATAATTTAAAAGCATCAATTCTTCTGCTGTCTCCCTTGTTCAATATCTGGCTTTCACAACCGCATGACACAACTGAAAATACCATGGCACAAGTCAGGCACATCTTTGTCTTTAATGTGACATCTTAATTTTTCAATGCTCTAAAGATATCTTTTGCCACAGCTTTCCTCAAATCAATGGGTCTTTTGATTTCTTGACTGCTGCACCCATGGGTGTTGATTGTAGAACCAGGTAAAGCAAAATCATGGACAACCTCAATCTTTTTTCCATTTATCATGAAGTTGCATACTGACCCAGTTGTAAGGATTTTTGTTTTGTTGATATTTAGTCACAATCCATGCTAAAGGCTATGTTCTTTGATCTTTGTCAGTAAATATTTTAAATCCTCTTCACTTTCAGCAAGTAGAGTTATGTCATCTGCATAACACAGGTTGTTAATGAGTCTTTCTCCAATCCTGATGCTGCGTTCTTCCTCATAAAGTCCAGCTTCTTGGATTATTTGCTCAGCATATAAATTGAAGGGATATGATGAAAGTATACACCCCTCACACACACCTTTCTCAACTTTAAACCAGGCAGTGTTTCCTTGTTCTATTTGAACAACTGCTTTCTGGTTCATGTACAGATTCCTCATCAATATATTCTGGTATATATCTGGTATTCCCATATTTTGAAGTGTTATCCATAATTTTCTATGATCCACACAGTCAAATGCCTTTGCATAGTCAATAAAACATAGATAGACATCTTTCTCATATTCTTTGCTTTCAGATAATATCCACCTGACATCACCAATGATGTCCCTGGTTCCCTGCCCTCTTCTGAATCCGGCTTGATTTTCCAGCAGTTTCCTGTCTATATACTGCTGCAGTCACTTTTGAATGATTATTAGTAAAAATTTTCTTGTGTGTGATATTAATGATATTGTCCAGTAGTTCCCACATTCAGTTGGATCCCCTTTTTTGGGAATAGGCACAAATATGGATCTCTTCCAGTCAGTTGGCCAGGTAGCTGTTTTCCAAATCTGTTGGCATAAACATGTTAGCACCTCCAGTGCTGCATCTGTTTGTTGAAACATCTCTATCAGTATTCCATCAATTGCTATAGCCTTGTGTTTTACCAGTTCTTTCAAGGCAGCTTCCACTTCATCCTTCAATACCATTGGTTCCTCTTCATATGCAATGGTTGGTCATCTACCAATTCTTTTTTTGTATAATGACTGTGTAATCCTTCCATCTTCTTTTGATGTTTCCTGCATCATTTAATATTTTCCCTGTAGAATCTTTCACTATTGCCACTCAAGGCTTGAATTTTTTCTTTAATTTCCTAAGCTTTAGAAACACAGAGCATGTTCTTCCCTTTGGGTTTTCTGTCTCCAGCTCTTTGCACATGTCATTATAATATTTGTTTTTGTCTTCTCAAGCTGCCTTCTGAAATCTTCTGTTTAGTTTCTTAACTTCATCATGTCTTCCTTTTGCTTTAGTTGCTCAATGTTCGAGGGCAAGTTCCAGAGTCTCTTTTGATCCTTAGCACTGCAAAAATGGGAGAAGGAGGTGGCAATCCATTCCCAAAACAATCAGACATTGAAAACCATTCCCTTTGGGGGTCGCAATGAGTCTGACAACTTGACGGCACCTAACAACAATTGGAACTCTTATAGCAACTAGGGCTTGTAGTTTCTCTTTTTTGACTCAATATAACTTTCTAGCCTTCTTCTATCTCAGCTTTCCAACCTCTCTTGCCTTCTCTTTACTTCTGCTATCCTCTTTTTTCTGCCCTAGTCACTCTTCTGGAACTGTTGTTTAGCTAACTCTTATTGCTATGGCCATTGTCACCATTGTCACCATTTGGGAGGCAGCTATCACTGCTCTGTTGTTGCTGCTGCTATTTCTGGTGCTACCAACTACTGATTTTACAGCCCTGCTTTTGTGCAGCTGTCAATTGCAACTGTCAATGCCTTGCTGCTTTTACCACTAGGCTTGTCAATTAAATGGCCTGTGCCTCTTTAAGGCGACAGTTCTTGTGGCCCCAGCTCATTGCCACTGTCAGAGCCACAAAGTTCTTGGCTCTGTTTCTGCTGGGTTTGGGAGCTGCCTGCTTCCCATCAACCAACAGAGCCTCCTGGGTCTGCCACTAGGGCTGGTCAGAGTGGCTCCCTGCTCTACTCCTGCCTGACCATCCGAGCAGTAGGAGCTGTCTCCATTTCCTGGCAATCAGTGGAGGCTCTCAATTCTGCAGTAGCTCCAGCAGATCATTGGAGCAGCTACCAGCTCCAGTCCTGATTGAATCTTGGAGCTGCATAGGCCAGGTTTGCTCCTTGTCACTTCCACCAAGATAGCTGGCCATCATCCTGCTTCAGTATATTGGCAAACCAGCTGCTTTGCCATCCTACCATTCTGCTGTCCTCACCACTGCTTCTCCACTGTCTTTGCTACTGCTCCACTGTCTTCACTTCTTTTTTCATGTTACCAGCTCAACCAGTGCTACTAAAAGTAGGTAAAAGGACCACTTGAGAAAAGTGTTTTATTGGACCTAAGGTTACACCACCAGGAGAGGAAACACAGGAGGATGTCTCCCGGCTCATTCACCAAGTGAGCTGCCCAGCCTGCTTATATAGTTCAAGAATGGGTGTTTGCACCAATCAGAGCAAACTTGTCATGTAAAGACTAGTGTTTACACCAATCACAGCATTGTCCCTTTTGGACCAGTCATGCTAGGCCAGCAGGGGAATTGTCACCCTATGGCTTGGGTGGAAAGAGTCATAGGATCATCTAGAGTTCAGAGATCACAGTGGCCAAAAGTCCAATGCAAACTGCAAACTGTTTTAATCAGTCATGGATGAAGCTGTACCTTCAGGACCTGGAGTTTTGCTGAGGTGCTAATTGTCATGCAGGTTACTCTTGGCATCTATGAAGTGTTCAAAACTACTGGTACTGGTGTAAGGGTGCTTTGGCTGCCTGCTTGTCTGAGAGTTCTTTACTCAAAGCACCCAAATTAACAAGGGAGAGTCCAACAGCTGCCAATTAGGGAGTCAAAACACCCCAATAGGATATTTACAGAAAGATAAACATCAGAAGAAGTGCTTACAGAAAAAACTTATTGACATCAATATTGATTTTAACAGTATTTAACAGCACTTTTAACAATGCTTAATACCTGCCCATTTTCCAAGGGAGAGGTGGATCCCCCAATCTATCTCAGTATGACTCCTAACACCCATACACTCATTTCTTTTCATATCCTATCCCTGCCTCGGTACCAGGCTTACATCTAATATTCCTGTCTACCTTGCTCACCCCAAGAGGAGCCATCTGGGCGTGATCTCTCTGTTTCCCAAGTCCCAAAAAGATCACAGGCTCTAGCATCAGATAAACCTGTGTTCAAATCCTGGCTCCACCACCAAATGGGTGAGAAATATTGAAGACTGTCTTAATTTCAATTTCCTCATTTGTAAAATTGGGTGGGAAGCAGTAATTGTCTTAGATTACTGAGTTGTTATTAGGATTAAAATGAAATAACAACTTAAGTGCCAAGCACTTGTTATAGACGTCTGATTTTTAATTTACAGTCTGTTCACATTTTAAACTGTTGGATTCAGAAATGAAGATGGTATTCTCAACCAGTCAAACTGCATAGCAGGTCAAAGGACCTTCATTTCCTTTCTCTTGGACATTGTTCCTATTATAGATTAAGAATTCAATGGCCTCATATAGAGGCAGCCCCTCCTGCATACCCCAAATCTCATTCACACAGGCTGTTCCTAAGTCATATCTACAGTTCTACTTGGTTTTGCTGAAAACAATGACTAATTTGTTCCCAAATTCACCCTACATGTGGAGTTCCCCTGTATACCTCATCTCTTAACACAGACAAGGGGACTGCCTGGCTGAAGCAGGAGCTCATCCCAGGTGCTAAAAGCACTGTCTTATCCGGTGACATTGAAGGTCTTTGCCAAAGGCCTCTGGTATTCTCCAATGTCTCCCCTACCTAGGTGACCACTGCCTGCCTGCAGTTCTGACCAGTAGAGGCTTGGGTGTTTTTTGAGGCTCTAGGTCTTCACTCTGCTTTCCAGGTGCAGAATTTTGAATTTGAGAATGGGATGCAGAAGTCATCTAGCTCAGCCATTCCTAAACTTTTTGACACCAGGGACTTGTTTTGTAAAAGATAATTTTTCCACAGACTGGGGCTGGGGAGGAGGTTTCAGGATGATTGAAGCACATCATGTTTATTGTGTAAATACAGACAAAGCTTCACTTGCTTGCTCACTGCTCACACCAGTACCAGTCTGTGACCCAGTAGTTGGGGACCCCTGATTTAGTTCCTTTTCTCATTTCAGATAAGGAAGCAGACGCCAGCCAAGTGCATTTTCCAAGCAATGGGATTTCTGATTCCAGGTGAGCTGTCTTCACTACACCAGGAATGCCCCAAAACTTTATTCCAGAAGATCAGATGCTCTGTGCAGTTCAGTACCATATATATCCAGTGCCTGCCACCAATAGGCATGCCATTGGCACACTGAATGAATAGGCATGCCAATAGGCATACTGAATGAACAAATGAGTCCTGAAGTGCCCACTCTGACCAACAGGAGTGCTGGATGCTGAGGCCCCTTGCAGGCTCAGCAGGAACATTTGTGAACCCTCCTAGAGATGTCTGTTGGGAATAAAGCAGGGGAGGGCAGAACCTACTCCAGACTATGTAGCTTCTCATGTATTGTGAGAAACTCAGAATCACTGAGGTCCAGGTAAGAATAGTTTACAAACCTGAAGAGAGAATCGCACATAGGGAAGCTACCCTGGAATTACTGGCCCAGGGAAAAGACTCATAGGTTTGGGATCCAGGTCTGTCCCAGCAATCATGATGAGGGCAGTTCCAGGCAAACTTGTGTCATGGTCAACACTTTCACCATCTGTTACCTTTGTCCTGTGCAACCTCTAAGAAGTATCAAGCACTTCACACTCTCCTGATTCTCTACAAAGGACAGATAATAGCCTAAAGACTGTTTACTGCATTTTAACAG
This sequence comes from Pedetes capensis, assembly GCA_007922755.1. NCBI lineage: Eukaryota > Metazoa > Chordata > Mammalia > Rodentia > Pedetidae > Pedetes > Pedetes capensis. The sequence continues at coordinate 91,677 of VMDO01001713.1, forward strand.
GGGATCAAAATTGAAACCAAAGAAATACCAGTCAGCAAGAAAGGCATTTCGGACCTTTCTAATCAAACCTATGTTGGTATATTAGCTTGCTAGGGATGCCACAAACCAGTAGCTTAAAATGATAAGAAAGCATCCTCTCATCACTCTAGGGGCTAGAAGTCTGAAATCAATGTGTCCACAAGGCCATACTCCCTCAAGTCTCAGTGATGGATCCTTCTCTTGTCTCTTCCAGCTTCTTGCAGCCCCAGGCACTCCTTGGCTGACAGCAGTTTGGCTCTGTCTCTCAACTTCCTCTTCACTTGGCCTTCTTCCCTGTGTGTGTGTGTGTGTGTGTGTGTCTAACTCTTCTTCTCTTCTTACAAGGACACTAGTCATATTGGATTATGGATCACCTAATTCAGTGTGACCTCAACTTGATTACACCTAAAAAGACCCTATTTCCAAATAAGATCACACAGGTCCCCAGAATAGAACTTCAACATGTCTTTTTGGGAAGGACAAATTCAACCCATAACACCAGCACCAGGAAAATTTGGAAGATGGAGGGTGCTACAGTTTGAGTGTGTTGGAAGAGTCATGTGTTGGAAACTTGGTTCCTAGGATGATGACATAGGAGGTGGCAGGACTTTTAAGAGATGGGGCCCAATAGGAGGTGCTTAGGTTACTGCAGGCATCGGGTATCACCCTTGGAGGGGATTAAGGTACCTCTTGTGGGATGTCTGAGCTCTCAAAAGAAGGAGCTGTTATAAGACCAAGACTAACTCCTGGATCACTCTCTGGCTTCTTGTTTCAATAAGGGACAACTTTGTCCCACACAGGCTTCTGTCACCTCTTCTGGGACCTTTGCTAAATCTTCTACAGTGCTTTTAATCTTTCAGCCTCCAAGATTGTGAGTTAAATAAAATCCTCTTCTGTATAAAGTTAGCCTGCCTCAGGTATTTTGTTGTAGTAATGAAAAATGGAGTAATACAAAGAAAAAGGAACTTACCAGCTGGAGCAGAATCAAGTCCAAAAGCCTCAATCTGGAAAGAACTGTGCTCCCTCCATCTACTGTCACTACTCGTCTTTCACTCCAGAAAAAGCCCTTTTCCATGAGGCCCATGCCAGGATGTCATAGCTTCTCTCTGGAGTGAAAGTCATTGTGATCAGAGAGCCCACCCCTGATCCTAAAGGTTTTTCCCGGTTGTAGAAGTAAATGGTGAAGCACGTGGTCCATGGGGTGTATGCACCTCACTGTTCTAGGCGTTGAGGGCCTGGCTGACTCCTGCGTCCATGGCTCATGGGCTGATAAATCTTGGACAAGTGACCAAACATCTCTGAGCCCCAGATTCCTGTTGTGTAAGGAGATCTTACAGTGTTATTACCAAGATTAAATGGAAGGGTGGGTTTAAGCTGTACAGTGAAGAGTCTGGAGTAAAGTAGGTGTGTTTTGGGTCCTAACAGTGTGAAGCTGAGGCACTGGGCCCAACTCTCCTTCATCAATACCAAATAAAGAGAGCCCAGAAATGGAGAAAACCTTAGAGATGACAGTCCCAATTTCATCCCCTACCACCAGGAAGACAATAAAATGGCCATTTTAACTTATATCCTCTGCATTAATTTTCACAGTTAACTGCTGAACTGACTAAATTCTTTTCTTTTCTTAAGGACCTTTATAAATTCTATCATTAATAAAGTCAGACATTCAATTAGAAGGAGACTCTGATTGGTAGCTGATCTTCTCCTCGATACCTTTCTCTTCCCTCAGTCTTTGCAGACGCCCTGGGTTTTCCTGGGCTTTTCCCTGCTGATGTTCCATTTCCATTTTTCCTTCCTTCACACACCATGCCTATCAGTGCCCCCAACAAAAGCCAGAGAAGAACACGGGCTGATTCCATTAACCTCTGTCATTGCTTAAATCTCTCTCTTAATTAACATGAGTTAATATGATTAATCAAAATAATGAGACAAACCTATTAAATTAGGGGGTTCCAATGACAGAACTTAGCAGGAGGGGTGCACTCGAGAGGCCAGGTGGGGGTGGTGAGTCCAGAAGCAAGGACGGCAGGCAGCCAGGTGGTAGGGCCCAGGCCAGCCCTAGGCCAGCAGAAGATGCAGAAGATGTGAGTGGCTTGGAGTCATTTCATTGAGGACAGGTCCAGGGTTTGTGCTAATATCAGCTAGTTATTACCTGGCCCCACATTTTTTCTGGGGTCTGTCATGCACCCTAGCTTTTGGTCCTTGGGATCACTATGGGCAGTTACCCATCCCTGAAGTCTGTTATCTCCCTCTTGAGGCCAGGCTCTTGAAAATAGCTGTTTCTCCTAAGGCTGAATGACTCAAACCCCAGCCTTGCCTCTCACAGGGTAAGAAACTTGGAATGCCTTCTTACCCTTTGTGTGGCCCAAGGAGTCCACATAGTTGAGCGGGAATCACTGCTGTGGGAACTCAGAGAGACGCCACGTGGAAATGCCTGGTTTGGTGCCAGGTCTATCAAGGACCCTGTTTCTCTACCATCCCAGTAAACATTTGTCCTACTTTCTTCTGGTAGGACTCAGATAACACCCTGAGATTCTCTGGTGTTTTTCAGTTCTAAACATTTCCATATATATTGTTATACCAAAACTCTTGGCAATAAGTAGACAGGCCTTATGTACAGCTCATGAAGTTTTACACGCATTACTAAGCATCAGTGGGTGTCAGCCACTATGCAAGGTTGCTAAGGTCCCTCCAAGGTGAAGTGATTTAATTGGGACTTCTTCCAGAACCAAGTCTTCCAACTCCTAAGGGGATTTCCACTGGCTTTACCTCCAGGCATCCAGGAGCTCCTTTCTCACCCTGGGTCATTCCCAAGCTGTGGCAGAGGCCACCCTAGGCCATTGCTCCCTGGTTTCTGATTTTCAGGTTGCATGATGGAAAGTCTAGTATAGAACACCTGACATCTCATAGATGACTCGGCTCATTGTTAGAATTTACTCCAGTAAAACTGGGTCCTCAGAGCCTATTCTGTGGTATCTCAAGGAGCCACCAGGAAGCAGAGTGATCTGCAACCACTGACCTTGAAAGACACACTGCTCAGAGAGCACAGCTTTTATGAAAATCCCCAGTGAGGGGGGACCTATGTTGGGCCTGTGACCCCCTCTGTCCCCCATGGGATGAGTTCCCTTTTCATCAGGAAAGAGACAGACCCATAAAGGAAACAGAGTTTAAGGGTCTCACTGAGATCTATAGACATCTTCCCAGAGATGGGCCAAACATTTGAAAGAAAGGAGAAAATACAATGCCTGAAAATACCTTCGAGAAGCCCTGATTTCCAGAGGATTCATATTTACTCTTTCCATGTTTCTGTAGGAGAATAGATAGAACCCTGCCCTACTGTGTCCTACCAAGGCAAGAGCAATACTCAGGTGACTCGTCCTCCCCCAGATCTGCCAGGAAAGAAAAACCAACACACAAAGAGTCAAAACACCCATGTCCCCCACTCCCTCCCCAACACTGAGCAGTTTTCCAGTTGCTCCTGAAGGGCTGTTCCTCGTCCAGCCATCTTGGAATAAACTAGTCAATCCCTGGGCCCAGGACTGTTCAGACAGCTGAGTGAGCCCCTCCAGATATAGGGCTGCACATGGCACCCATCATTCCCAAGCTCATTGGCATTTTAACTCACAGGGGAAAAGGAGGAGTGGGTAGGGGTGGGACCTGAGGATTCATTCCATCTCCTGGAATCCTGTGATGCCCATATCACTGCAGATAAAATGACAATATATAACCAGAGTTGCAATAATAATAACAAGATATGATTTTGTGCATGGATTGCAGACAGCTTCAGTTTTGATGGCTTTAAGACTACTGATAATTCTGTACCCAAATGTATGTGTCAGCCTTCCCCAAATGCCTTCTCACCAGAACTGCACTAGGCTCTCTCTGTACAGTTTTCTAAGGCCCTTTACTTTGTCTCCACAGCACGTGTTACTATGTGACTAATATCTGAGTGCAGGGTGTTGTCTGTCTGCTGACCCTGGGATCCCAAGTGCCCAGAGGAGGGACTCAGTACATTAGCTGAATGAATGAAGGTATTGGACATTGCCTCCTTGATAGGCTCCATCCTTAAGATGTAGGAAACTATGCACAAGACAGGGAAGTTTCCCACTGAGAATCCAGCTCTCTCTGAAGCTTTAGCCCCACCCATGGTATGCTGGGAAACCACTCAGCTCAGTGAGTGACTATCTCCCATGATTAGAGGGAATGATTACCTCAAAAGGTGTCCTTGTTCAAGGACTCCTCTACAGTACTCCTTATTATAGTTGGGTAAAGAAATGCACTAGAGAATAGGTCTTCAAAACAGGGCGTGTGTGTGTGTGTGTGTGTGTGTGTGTGTGTGTGTGTGTGTGTGTGTGTTCCCTGGGACTCCCTTACCAGTAGCACCCAGAAGGTGCTTCCAAATGCCGGTGATTGCAATTGTTAAGCATTGCATAGGCCAGGTTCTCAAGCTTGGTCCCCAGGCAGGGGGCATTCCACAGAATACATACAGAGTTCATACACATTCCAGTAAGATCCTCATCACTAGCACATGCAATGGTCATTCCCATAAAGCCACATACTTTATTTCTTAATCTCGCTCGTATCTACAGGTGTCCAGGTGATGAACTTTTGACCATTGAGATGGATGAACGACTAGAGGGATCATAGTAAAACTAACTTTCTTAACTAAAGAGACAGATGAATCTCTTAATTTTTTTTATTTCTGAGTCTCTTAATTTTTATGTGAATAACCACAGGATGCCTGGAGACACAGAAGCCATTTTATGACCTTGAAGCAATACAAATCAACATGAAAAGGTAACACGCTAGAATGATAAAGATAGAAGAAACTAGATCTTTGATGTCATTTTGATAGATGATGTTGTTTTGAGACCATGTAAAGTCTGTCCACATCTGGACTTCTTATATGGAAGAAATAAATATCCAAAATTTAAGCCACTCTTGACTAGGTTTTCTGTTACCTGCAGCCAAGAGCATTTCCAGTGGTTAGAAACTCCTAAGTTTGTGTTTTAACTTAAAAGACTATCTAAAAATAAATGTTTGTCTTGGATATAAAAATTAACAATTTAATTTTGCTAAGAATGGAAATGGCCTGCAGCCATAGCCCTGTGGCATCCGATCCCGTCAGATCTCGGAACCTGAGCAGGGTCAGGCCTGGTTAGTACCTGGATGGGAGACCGCCTGGGAACACCAGAAGCTGTAGGCTTGGAGAAGGACCTGGCAACCCCCTCCCAAAAATCAATCTGCCATCGAAAACACAATGAACAGCAGAGAAGCACTGACAATAGTGTTTCCCCTGTTGTACAGAGGGTCGCTATGAGTGGGATACCGACTTGACGGCACCTAACAACAACAACAACAAAGAATGGAAAATACAAGCAAAGTAGAAAGAAGGAGGGAGGGGACTAATAAGGGAAGCAAAGGTTGTGGAAGGATGGAATGGGAGGGAAATAATGTAAAGGGATAAAGGGGGAGAGGATAATCTCAATGTAAATGATGGAACTTCATGACTACATGGGAAAAATAGGGGACTATCACTCATAAATGCATATGAGTTTTACTACATATTTATGAAAAGATTCCATAAACTTTGTAAGCTGAAGAAAGTGTAACCAAAAGTGATGTGATAGTTGCACAATGGAGAAAGCAAATGCAGTATTACTCTATACCCCACCAACATTTAGCAATAAAGGGAAAAATGGAAAAAATATATGTTGGATCATCCTAAAGACTCCCCTTTATAATTGCATAGTGCATGGTATTTCAGTACTTGTGTTTATTTTAGCTAAAATCTTTTTGAGGTGCCTGGTAGGAGCATATGTATCCCTTGCTCTTCAAATACTTCCTACCTGAACTCAGGAATTGAACAAAATTCAAATATCTTTAAATAGAGCTAATATCTCTCAGTATTTGTTATTTAAAAGTCAGAAACCAAATAGCTGCATATATAATTCAGTATCGCTTGCTATATAAAGTCTCATTATGTAGATTTTGAAACTGAATAGGTTCAAGTAATGAGAAATACTTGCCTTTTGTCCCAGGCTGGTGAAAAAAAGAATAGTGAGTGATTTAATATATAAATGATGCACTTACCTAAGTAAAGGCCAAATTATGTTACTTCACTGTGCCCCGTGTAGGCACAGATTTTGTAGGAATTGGAAAAGAAAAGGGATGGGACAGCCGAGTTGCCAATACGTTACACATAGTAAAATAGTCATGACGAGTTCAGATGAACCATAAGTTCAACTATGAAGCAGTTTTGCACAGGAGTCGCCTACTGCGGTGGACAAAGCCAACTGTTAAATGATCAGGTATTTTGAAAGCTGATTGTTAAATGCAGCAATTAGAGCAGACCCACAGTAAGAGGTGTACACCATGGAAGAGAGCAAACATTACAAATCAGGGGTCTTGTTTCTTCTTTTTTTCTGGAGAACCAATTTGCCATAGCCCCACCCTCAGTAACAGCAAATGCTGTAATTGCCTTGTGAGTAGCAGCTTTTTTTTCGGCAAAATACCATCTAGTCCCTTAACTTAATGTTGACTTTTATTAATGTGATGCCTTTTTGTATTTAATTTGCAAGTTGTGTTTGGTTGTATGATCCATGTAAAAGATATAAGCATAAGGAGTGTGTGCTAGCCAAGGTTCTATGGAGAAAGAGAACCAACAGGAAACAGAGAGAGATCTTTAAGATTTCTTATGGGACTTGGTCCATGTGATTATGGGGGCCAAGTCCCACAGTTTGCCATCTGTGAGCTGGAGGACATGGGGAGCCAGTGGCGTAAGTCTCAGGGTGGGAAGCCTGAGAACCAGAGCAGGTGGGGTTTTTGTATCAGTCCAGAGTCCAAGGCACAAGAACCAGAAACTCCAATGTCTAAGAGTAAGAGATGATGGATGTCTCAGCTTTCCATTACTGTAACAAATACCTGAGATAATCAACTTACAAAGAGGAAATGTTTATTTTAGCCTACAGTTTTAGAGGCTTTGGCTAAAATACAACTTAGGAACCTCTCAGCTTCAATGCCCTTTAAAAAGCTATTAATTACATTTGCTGCCTTCACTGCCCAGTGCAATGCCATTTGCTTCCAAGTCCATCACGCTACTGAAATTGCTCTTACGAAGGTCACTGGTGGCCTAACCGGGCTTCTAAAGCTTTGCTACTTCTATCAAGCCCCTTCTTTACCCCTTTCCACCAATTTTCCTACCCATAACCTTCAGATGATCAATCTATCCTCCCACAACACACTCCTCATCAGTTATTAATGCTTATTCCACAAACATTTTTTGAGCACCCATCATATACCAATTCAGTATGTCCTACACATAATGCTTTACAAATTGCTCTTGAATGCATGGCTTAGTCTTGCCATTTTTTGCTTTAACAATTGCAGTAATTTCCTAACAGGTGCCTCTAAGTGTCTCTCCCTCAACCATCTGTCTTCCTTTCTCGCAAGTGTGATTTTGACAAAATGCATGTTTGATTATCATAGTCTCCTTTTACATTTTTTTCTAGAGGAGAATATCCTCAGTCCAGCATCCAAGGCCACAGTGATCAGGTCTCACCCACTCTCCTGGGCTGTAGCCCACCCCTTATATTTGAAGCATAAAGACGATCTCCCACACACACCATGTGCAGTCTTAACTTGGAGCTCTGCTCACACTGTCCTCTTCACGAAAATACCCTCCCCTGCTTTTTCTGCTAAGGAAAACCTTATTTATTTTTCAAGAGCAGGCACCATATCACCTTCTCAGTGAAGTCTCCAAGGCCAAATCAAGCATGTCCTCTGCAGTCCTGGAGCATTTTGTCCATATCAATCATAAGCACTTCTAGCACAGTACAGTGAGGTTTACACTCAGGAATTCTTGCAGGGGAAGGACAGGACCTAAATCATCACTCTGTACTAAGCATAATCACCTGGCAAACATGGTCAATATATATGTGATGAATTAAACTCCCTACTTATCTTAGTCTCCTCATTTTCCAGATGGGGAAGTTGAGAGCAAGACATGACATGGCATGCAATGGTCTTATGTGTACTTACTTAGTCACCATTCTTTTATGGCAAGCAGAGAAAAAAAATGGCTTTAGTAAAAAAGTGGAAGCAGGGCGCAGTGGCACACACCTGTAATCCCAACGGCTCGGGAGGCAGAGATACGAGGATTGCAAGTTCAAGACCAGAGGTAGTCTGTGTAACTTAGTGAGACCCTGTCTCAAAAAGTAAAAAAATGGGCTGAGGGTGCAGCTCAGTGGTCCAGCACTTACAGAGCATGCAAGCGTGAGGCCCTTGGTTCAACCTCCAGTACCACAAAAATAATAATAATAATAATAATAAAATAAATAAAAATTAAAAAGGGAATAAGGTGGGCATGGTGGCACATGCCTGTAATCCTAGCACTCAGGAGGCTGAGGATGGTCGATCATGATTTTGAGGCTGGTTTGGGCTACACGGTGGGGAAAAAAAGTAATTTTTTTTTTTTTGATTCAAGAAGTATCATCAAGGCAAGGTTTCTCACCTCTGTTCTCTCTGTTGGCTTCTTTCCCTTGTTTTCTATCTGAACAAAATGGCTGCCAACAGCTCCAGCCCACATCACCCCACCCTCAGGTTCACATCTGTGCAAAAGAGAATAACCTTTTGTCATCATTTAAGCAACAGTCTCAAGACATGTTCTGATTATGACTTGTGTCACATATGATGCCATAATTGGCCAGTTACAGGCTATATATTTGACCACAGGTCTGTGGGTGGAGTCAATTCCACCAAGGAATTGTGGTCCAAGGATGGGGAAAGGGCGACAAGCTCTCCAGATGAATGCTGTCCAGTGGAACTTTCTGTGGTGAGACTCTTCACACTGGGCTGCACAGTATATGGCAGCCACTAACCACATGTGGTTCTTGAGCACCTGAAATGTGACTAGTGTAATGGCAGAAGTGAAATTTTCACTTCATTTCATCTTAATTAATTTATATTTAAATTCAAATAATAACATGTAGCTAATGGCTACTACACTGGACAGCATGGCTCTAGGAAAGAAAAGGTCTAGAAGTCTGCACGTCCAGTAGAGGCAGACTGTCCATGATCCATTGCTTCACAAGGAATATATGCACCCAGATTACTGTAGACATGATGTTGCTGACAATCCTGTTGACACGGGCTGCAACAGCATGGCCTGGAGCATTTTTTGTTTCTTTGCTTATTTGGGGTTTTTGTTATTGTTTGTTTTTACAATCCAGATTTCCAGGTCAGGCATGATGGTACACACCTAGAATCCCACCACTTGGAAGGCAGAGATAGTTGGATCATGAATTTGAGGCCAGCCTCAGAGGCATAGTGAGTTCAGGGTTAGCTTGGAGTACACACAGAGACCTTGTCTCAAGAACAAAGTCCAGGTTTTCAGGCTCTGCCTGATCTCACATATTTTGATTGTCAATAGACCAGAACTAAGGCGTAAGAATTTGTATTTCAAAACTCCCTAAGTAATACAAGAATGTTTCAACGTATGAAAAAAAATCAATAAATATAATACAGCATATAAACAGACTCATGGATAGAAATTACATGATCCTGTCAATTCATGTAGAAAAACGCCTTTGAAAAAGTTCCACCTCTCTTCATGATGAAAGGTCTGAAGACACTAGGAACAGAAGGAAGATACCCCAACATAATGAAAGGTATATATGTCAACCCAATGTAAGTAGCCATAGCACCCTGGCATCCCATCCCACTTGATTTCAGAAGCTAAGCAGGGTAAGCCTGGTTAGTCCTTGGATGGGAGACCACCTGAGACTGCAGCCTCGGGAAAACGACCTGGCAATCCACTCCAGAAGCAATCCACCATTGAAAACCCTATGAATAGCAAAGAAGCACTGACAATAGTGCCAAGCAAGGCAGTGTTAGGGACTGTTTTGTTCTATTGTACATAGGGTCAGTATGAGTTGGACCTGACTACTACACAGTACCTAACAACAACAACATGGCAACCCTATAGCCAACATTGTGCTGAAGTTTAGCTCAGTTGGTGGAGCACTGCTCTGCACTTTCTGAGGACGTTGGTTCAATCCCAGCACTGCAAAAATGGGAGAAGGATGTGACAGTTTACTTTGGAAAACAATCCCAAAACAATTAGCCATTGAAAACCCTATGAGGGTTGCTATGAGTTAGACCTGACTCGAAGGCACCTAACAACAACAATAGCATAGTCAACATTATACTAAGTGAAGAAAAGCTAAAAGCATTTTCTCTAAAATCAGGAATGAGACAAGGATGTCTACTCTCTCCACTCTTATTCAATAATTCTTAGCCAGACCAAAAAGGCAAGAAAAATAAATAAAAGGGATACAAATAGGAAAGGAAGAAGTCAAAGTACCCTATTTGCAGGCAATACGATCTTATTTAAAGACCCTAAAAATGCCACCAGGAAACTGTTAGTTCTGAAAAACACTTTCAGCAAAGTAGCAAGATACAAAATCAATATACAGAACTCAGTAGATTTTCTATATGCTAATAACAAACATGCTGAGAAAGAAGTCAGGAAAACAATTCCATTCACAATCACATTAAAAAATACCTAGGAATAAACCTAACCAAGGAAGTGAAAGGCCTCTACAATGAAAACCTTAAAACATTAAAGAAAAAAATTAAAGATGACACTTGTAGATGGAAAGACTTCCCAGGTTCATGGACTGGCAGGATTAATATTGTGAAAATGGCTACGTTATCTAAAGAAATCTAGATTCAAGGCAATCCTCACCAACATTCCAATGATACTGTTCACAGAAATAGAAAAAACAAGTAGGTGTGGTGGTGCACATGTATAATCCCAGCCCTTGGGAGGCTGAGGGAGGAGGATCAATGTGAATTCAAGGCCAGCCTGGACTATATAGTGAGCTCCAAGTCAGTCTGGGCAACATAGTGAGGCTCTGTCACAAAAACAGAAAGTAAAAGAAACAACAAGAAACAAAAAGATCTTAAAATTCATATGGAACCACAAAAGCAATCCTGAGCAGAAGGAGCAGAAGGAGGTATCACAATATCTGACTTTAATTTTATTACAGAGCCATAGTAACAAAACAGCATGATACTCCCATAAAAGCACACATGTAGACCAATGCAATAGAATAAGAGGACCCAGAGATAAATCCATGCAACTATAGCCACATAATTTTCAACAAAGGTACCAAAAACATACATTAGAGAAAAGACAGCCTCTTCAACAAATGGTGCTGGGAAAACTGAATATACACCTGAAGAAGAATGGAACTAGATCCCTCTCTCTCACCCTTACAAAAATCAATTCAAAATGGATCAAAGATCTGAGTGTAACCTGAAACTTTGAAACTGCTAGAAGAAAACAGGAAAAACACTTCAAGACATTCACATAGGCAAGAACTTTCTATAAAGGAAATAAGAGAAGGAATTGACAAATGGGATTGCATGAAATTAAAAAGTTTCTATACAGTAAAGGGAAACAACTAAGTGAAGAGAGAGCCTACAGAATACAAGAAAATCTTTGCAAGCTATACATCTGATAGGGGATTGATATCTAGAATATATAAAGGACTCAAAAAATCAAAAAGTAAACACCAAAAACCCAAATAATCCAATCAATAAACACAAATGAATTGAACAAATAGTCCTCAAAAGAAGTACGAATGGCCAATAAATATATGAAGAAGTGTTCAACACGCTTAGCCATTAGAGAAATGCAAATCAAAACTACACTGAGATTTCATCTCATCCCAGTCAGAATAGGTATTGTCAAGAAAACCAACAGTAAATGCTGGCAAGGATGTGGGGAGAAAGGAACCCTTATACACTGCTGGTGGGAATATAAATTAGTGTAGCCACTAAGGAAATCAGTATGGAGGTTCCTCAGAAAAACTAAAAATAGAACTAGCATATGATCCAGCCTTACCACTCCTGGGCATATACCCAAAGGAATCTAAGCCACAGAGATACCTACACATCCATGTCCACTATGGTACAATTCACAATAGCCAAGATATGGAATTGGCTTAGATGTTAATACAGAAGAATGGATAAAGAAAATGTGGTATACATACACAGTAGAGTTTTATTTAGCTATAAAGAAAAGTGAAGTTCTGTTATTTGCAGGAAAATATTAAACAAAATAAGCCAGACTTAGAAAGACAAATACTGTATGTTCTCTTTCACATGGAATAGCGAGTGTCTCATTTATATGACTTGAAAAGTAAAAAGGGGACTACTTGTGGGGAGGAAAGGAACTAGCAGGAGTGGGGAAGGAGAGACAAGAGAGAGTAAACAGGGATATGAATACGAACAAAGTAGATGATATATGAAAACATAATGAAACCCATTATGTTGTACGGTAACTAAAAAGAAAAATAAAGCTCCCTACGTAATTGGGCTGCATAGGTGATTTGGGGACCCAGGGCTATTTGGGATGGGAATTTATTGAAGGGACATGGAGGACAGCCTGATGGCATCTCTGTGGCCATATCATTATTCTGAATCATCCCAGAGCTTCCTGAGCTAAAATACAGTAGCCTCTCTCTTTCTTTCCTTCCTCTGTCCCTCCATCCCTCCTTCCCTTTCTTCCTTCCATTTTCCTTTGGTGTCTTCCCTGTGTCCCCCCCTCCTTTCTTTCTGTATTCCCCTCTTTTCCTCCCTTCTGCTCTTCTTTCCTTCTTTCTTCCTTCTTTCCATTAACCATATCCCGAGCATCTCCTGGATAAAATTTCCTTTGCTTATTATCTTACATCATTGATTCATGCATGTGTTCACACATTCCTTCATTCACTTATTCATTCATGTTCTATACACCAAGTGCTCATTCATTAATTCATTCATTCATTCCAAGAATGAAAAAGATGAACATGAAAGACCAGTTCCTTTCCCATCTGAAAGATAAGAAAAGATTAACTACCAACAAACACTGGAGGTGTTTGGAAAGGGACAGTGCAAAGCAGGGCCTCCAGAGGCCTCCTTGATGTTAACCTGAGAGTGGAGCATAAGGAAGGGAATAGGTTGCAAGTCACAAAGAAGGGTCTGAGGCAGAGGTATGACTCACTCATATTTGCATTTTAAAAGATCCCTCTGGAAATTATGTTGAGTGGACCACACCAATCCCAAAAGTTTACATATTGTGCGATTCCATTAATAAAACATTCTGGAAGTGACAAAATTATAAAGAAGATGTTAGTAGCTATTAGGTGCTGAAAGGTGGGGTGAGAGGAGAAGGAGAGTATGGCTACAAAAGGGCAGCAAGAGTTGTAATGGACTAAATGTTTGTGTCCCGCTCAATTCATATGTTGAAACCTTAACCCTCAATGTCATTGTATTTAAATAAGGTCTTAGAAAACAATAAATGTTAAAAAGGTCATAAGGGTGGGCCCCTAATCCAATAAGGCTAGTGCCCTTATGCGAAGAAGAGACAGCAGAACTCCATCCTCTAATGAGGATACAGTGAGAAGATAACCATCTGCAATACAGGAAGAGAGTCTGCACAAGGAACCGAATCCCAGGCACTTTGATCTTCCAGCCTTCAGAACTGTGAGAAATAAATTTCAGTTGTGTAAGTCACCTAGTCTGTGGTATTCTATTTCCGTTTTAGTAGTTTTAGCTAATATGCAAGTGTAGAGAGGAATAGAAACATCTGAAAATATAAAACATTTATGGAAATGTTCATAGATGATTTATTTGTAATAACCCCAAGCCAGAAAGAATCTAAATGTCATCAACAGGAAATGAATAAACAATACTGGCATATTTAGACATGGAATACTGTGCAGCAGTGAAAAGGAATTTGCTACTGATAAATACCATAATGAATCACAAAATAATCAAGCTGAGTGAAAGAGTAACAGAAAAAGAATACAGACTCCATGATTCCATTTATATAAAATTCTAGCATATGTGAACTAATCTATAGTGGTAAAAAGCATACCACTAGTTTCCTGGAGACAGCCTGAGGAGAGGACTAAGAAGGAATGATTAAAAAGGGGCATTGGGAAACTTTGGTTGGTGGACAACCCATATACTCATTGTCTTGCTTGTGTTGATGGTTTCATGGGTGTATAAATGTTTCAAAACTTATAGAACTGTACATTCCAAATGTGCACCATTTCTGCATGCCAATTGCACCTGTTTTTTTTAAATAATCCAGGGAGACAAACCCTAGGCCTTTATTCCCTTCTGTGCCCTCTGCCCCTCTCCCTGTCCATCAGAGTCTACCTGCTACTAAAAAGTAGGGTCATGTTTTCTTTTCCCATAAGCCAGTCCCTTAGAGAGCAGTCTTGTAGGGGGCTGAACCTGGGTAGGTAACACAAAGAAGATGGATAAAGATTCTTTTTTTTTTTTTTGCATTACTGGGGGTTGGACCCAGGGCCTCACACTTGCATGTTCTGCAAGTGCTAGACCACTGAGCTATACTTTTTTACTTTTTTACTTTTTTTTCTTTTTTTGAGACAGGGTCTCACTAAGTTATGCAGACTGCCTCTGGTCTCGAACTTGCGATCCTCCTGCCTCCACCTCCCGAGCCGCTGGGACTACAGGCGTGTACCACTGCACCCAGCAATAAAAGATTCTTTATCAAAGTCAAGGCAATTCTTTGACAAGGACACTGTTCAAACTGGACCAGGTGCTCAAAGAAACAGGAAGCATTATGAAATTCAAACGCAGAGAACAAGTCCCTGCAGTCAGATGGACCTGGCTATAAATTCTGACTTGCTGCTTAGCAGATTTTGATTCCTGACCTCTGTAAACCTCTATTTTCTTACTGACAAATTGGGACCATAAATTCACACAAAGCACAAAGGATGCTGGAAAAATTAAGTAAGGTTCTATTTACAAAGACCTATACCAGCTTGGGGCTGGGGTTTAGCTCGGTTGAGCACCACTCGCAGTCTCTGAGGTCCCAGGTTTGATTCCCACCACCACAAAAACAGCAAAAGGACATGGCAATCCACTCCCAAGGCAATCCCGAAACAATCAGCCATTGAAACCCTATGAGGGTCGCTATGAGTTGGACACGACTCAATGGCACCTAACAACAACAACGTACCAGCTTGGGTTGGGATTTAGCTCAGTTGGTAGAGTGTCACTCCACAGTTTCTGAGGATCCAGGTTTGATCCCCAGCCCAGTAACAGTGGGAGAAGGATGTGACAGTCCATTCCCAAAACAATCCTGAAACAATCATCCATTAAAAACCCTATGAGGAGAATTAAATGTAAATGTTTTTAGAAAGATTTTGTAGATGATCTATGCTAACAGGAAAGGTTTTACTACAAAATTACTTTTGCCTGATTCAAAATCAATAATCTGGTAATAATTTGATGGTAACAATAATTTGATGCTAACTATAACTCATCTTTTATGTGGTATATGTAAACTATTTCTTTAGATTTCTGCATGATCATATTTCACTCCAACTGTTTTAAATGAAGTAAGATTGGTTTTATTATAAATTTTCTTTTCTATTCAAACATTAAATGAATTCATATGGAAAATGAAAGAAAGAGAGAAAGAAAGAAAGAAAGAAAGAAAGAAAGAAAGAAAGAAAGAAAGAAAGAGAAAGGAAGGAAGGAAGAAAAAGAAAGAAAACCCTATGAGGGTTGCTATGAGGTCAGATCCAACTCAATGGCACTTAACAACGTACCAGTTTAGCACACAGTAAATGCTTCCTCCACCAGGAGGCAGAATCTCCAAAGGGGAAGGACACAGAATTCAAACCTGGAAAATTTAGTTCCTATTCCTCACTCTTCCATGGAGCCCTTCATAGCTTGCCTTCCACTGGTGTAAGCCCTTCAGCAGTGGGGCTGGGGAAAGGAGAATAATGTGAACAAGGCACCAATTCTCCACTCCACTGAGCCCATGGATTCAGTTAGATCAAAGTCAGCAAACCCATGGGCCAAATCCAGCCCATGACCTATTTTTGCATAGCCCATGAGCCATGAGTGTAAAATTTTTCAATGGTTAAAAGAATTATTTTAAGAATAATTTTTTTGAGATGGTCTCACTATGCAGCTCAGACTGGCCTCAAATTGACAATCCTGCTCCAGCCTCCCAAGTGCTGGGATTACAGGCACATACCATTATGCAAAGTTCAAGAATATTTTGCAATGTGGGAAAATTATATGAAATCCAATTTTCATTGCCTATAAATTTTATTGAAATATATCTATGCACTACAAAGAATAGAGTCATTACAACCGAACTATGTTGTTGTTAGGGGATGTCAAGTCTGGTCCAACTCATGGTAACCTTATGTATAACAAAATAAAAGACTCCTTGACACTGTGCCATGCCAGGCACTATTGTCATTGCTTCTCTGCTTCATAAGGTTTTCAATGGCTGATGTTTGAGGGAGTGGGCTGCCAAGCCCCTGCAAAGAAGGCTTGACTTACTATCTGGCCCTTCAATAGAACAGCCTGCAGACTCCAGAGTTAGATCAGGAATGCAAACTTGTTTCCTACTCACTCAGTTCCCCACAGAGAAGTGTACAGCATGCTAAGATTTAATGCTATGCCCTTAGCTTTTATAAGGGTTCATAAGACACATCCACTTGAATGGAAATTTCTGTGTCTTTTGCAATAAATAGTTCCTTGAATTTTATGCTAGGGAAGAAGTTTGTCTTCAATTGACCTTAGATACATTAATTTATTACTCCAGTTAACTGGCATTGTAGGTAGCAGATAGAATAATCTTAGATGATTTTGTTGTTGTTAGATGCCATTGAGTCGAATCCAAATCATAGTGACCCTCATAGGGCTTTCAATGGACGACTGTTTCAGGATTGCTTCAGGAGTGGATTGTCACATCCTTCTCCCATTTTAGGGGTGCTGGGAATTGAACCCACGTCTTCAGAGAGTGCAGAGCTGCACTCTACCAACTAAGCTAAACCCAGCCCATAGACTATTTTAGATATTAACAGACAAGGATTCTTTACTTTAGTGATTATGCATTTATTTACATGATTACCCTCTACTCATGTGTTTAATGATGGTGGATTTCCATTTATGAAACTACCAAGGTTTCTTTTTCATTTAATTAAATGAAATAATTGTATTGATTTAATAAAATGTCAAGTAAGTAACAATTTTAGTAAATTGACAGCAAACATAAAAATGTGACAGTTGTTCTAGAATGATGGAAGTTTGGAGAAATATATTGACAATGAAGAAAAGTAGAAAAATGGAAGCTTGAAAAATATCATAATAGACAATAGGAACAACATACTATGTTTCCTAGGAAACTCTGGATTAAAAGCAATGCCATTTTGCTGTAATGTCCTGGACTCTGTCATTTATATCATTCTACTTCTTTGCATCTGCTTTTATTAGAGCACTGATCACACTGTATAGTTTCTGTTGGCTCACATGTCTATTTTCCAAAAGCAATGGGTGCTTTCAATACCAAAATCTCTGTCTACAGTGGTTCCCCCTTATCCACAGTTTCACTTTCCATGGTTTCAGTTACCCCCCAATTAACTAGAGTCCAAAAACATTAAGTGGAGAATTTCAGAAATAAACAATGCTTAAGCTTTAATCATATGTATTCTATGCAGTGTAATGAAATCTCATGCTGTGGCACTCTGTCCCTGCCTGCCCCTCCTAGGACATGAATCATGTCTTTGTTCAGCATATCCATGCTGTATATGCTACCCATCCATTAGTCAGTAGCCATCTCAGTTACCAAATTGACTACTGCTATATCACAGCACGTGTGTTCCAGAACCCTTCTTTTACTTAATAATGGTGCAGAAGCACAAAAGCAGTGATGCAAAGGAGACACCAGGGCATAAAACATGGAAGGACAGATTAATTCTAGTACCAGATTAACTCTGGTACTCGGTCTGCAGAGCACACAGCACAAAATAACGTGTCTGGTTCTTTCTGAGGTTTCAGGCATCCACTGCAGTGTTTGAAGGTCCTCCAGAGGATAAAGAAGGATATTGAATACATTTCTAGCCTATGTTAGATCCACAGAAAGGGTTGAAAATTGAGCAAAGAAATGAAACAATGTATGAATAATAGTGCTTATTTCTTTACTCTTTTTGACTAGCTAAGAGGAACCCCAGAGAGCCAGTGAGAGATGGGTAGAGGTTCAGCAGACAGCAGCCCCTGGGAACAGAGTATTTGTGAAGCTCTGGCTACATGTCCTACCCTCAACTCTCACAAGAGGGTCAGCCAACTGTGGGGGAGGTAGAGGAAGCATTCTAGTCACTAATTAGAGTGTTCAGTATATCCCAGACAGTGCACCTGCCTGCAGCATCTCAACTAATCTATACAACCATATCCATGTATATGCTGTCCTTATCCCCAGTTAGTGATAAAATTCAGGCTTAGAGACATTTGGATTTCATGCATCAGTCAAATTTCCAAAAAATCAGGAAAGGCACCGATATATAGTTGCCAACATTCATTCTCCTGGGTAAAGTCAGTAGGAAAAAACTACCATCTACCACCAGTACCATTTCATAAAAGAAAGGGCACTTAATTAAGATGGGAAAGAGAATGCTCTCGGAATAAAGAACAATTTTTTTTAAAGTTGGCCTTAGAAGAAATCACCATACTAGGTGCCACAGCACACACCTGCAGTCCCAGAGACTTGAGAGGCTGAGGTAGGAGGATTGCAAGTTCAAGGCCAGGGGCACCCTGCGTAACTTAGCAGGATATTGTCTCCAAATAAAAAGGGGGTTGAGGATGAAACTCAGTGGTAGAACACTTGTCTAGCACGGGCAAGGAACTGGGTTTTACTCTATAGTGTAGAAAAAAGGGAGAAAAAAAGGAAGGATGGAAGGAAGGGAGGGAGGGAGGGAGAGAGGGAGGAAAGCAGGGAGGAGAAAAGAAAAAGGACAGAAAAGAAAAAAATCCCCACATTTCCCTAAATTTTTGCTTTCCCCATCAGTGAAAACACATGGACATGAAAGGTGTCAGGATGAGTTTAGGGGTCCCTAAAAGGGGCCACAAGGAGATGAGCCTGAACACTGAGCCAGTCCTCTTGGGGTGAGGGGCTGTGCTATCCAATCCCCACAGCTTCCAGCTGTGCCAGCACTCAGCACAGAACCTGGGGAGGCCTCCAAACAGGATGCTGAAGATGTAAGATGCTTGTATCCACATAAGGCACCTGCCCAAACATCCTAGAGAAATCGAATTTTAGAGCTAGACTGCACCTGGGAGGTCATCCATCCAACTTCCTCACCTTGCTGAGAAGGGAATTCAGTCATGGGTTAAACAGTTTGACAGAACCATGGGCTGCCAAGCTGACAATTCTCATGTACTTCTTCCTAACCAGCACATTTTCCACCACATCCCTGGCACTTGCCAGGGGCCTGGAACCCACGCAGAGAGGGTGCCCATGTGCTATCTTTGAGAGCACCTTTCTCCAAGGTTCAGGAAGGATATACTTCCTGGGAAAAGGAGAGTCACTCCCTTGTAGAAACGTATATGAACAATCCCCAAATCCTGAAAGCATTGTGGATCTGCTGGTGAGAAGAGTAAGACCTCCTTGCCCTAGGGCCCTGGTGAGTTGTCCCCACACTGGCAGAAACACCTATGGATGAGACCCTGGCTGGAAAGAGACCGTGTACTACTTGAGCTCTTCCCTTAGGAAGACCTCACTGGACTTGCCAGATCAGAATCAGGGAGACCCACACAGTTGACCTGTTCCATTTCCTCTTGAACATGTGCACATCTTGCTCCCACTTCCTTCCTGGAACTATTCCCACAGAGGCCATTATTACTTTCAAAATGGCCAAATGCGACTACCTCCTTCCAGCCCTCAGCTGGACCTCTGCTCAGCCTTTGGCCAGATTTACCATACATGATTATGGAGAGTTAATATATATGCCATTACATAGGTTACTTCAGGAAGTTAGTTCAGGCCCCGAGCACTTTCCAGTAATCCCAGCAACTCTGGAGGTGAAGGCAGGAGGATCACAACTCTGAGGCCAGAGACAGCCTGAATCACTTAGAAAGAACCTGTCTCAAAATAAAAAGTAAATGGCTTGAGAGTGCAACTTAGTGGTAGAGCACTTGTAAATCATGCATGAAACCCTAGGTTCAACCCCCCAGTACCAGGAAAAAAAAAAAAAAAAGGAAGTCAGTGACACTCCATCCATCCACATGCTCAAACCAGATATCTGTGGCTCCTCCTTCCGCCCTCTGTCTAAGCCCTTGACCTTTATCCCACTGTTCTTTCTTTTCTTTTTCTTTTTTCAGTGCTAGAGGGTAGGCAAGTACTCTACCATTTGGCTGCACCCCCATCTACTTTTTTTATTTTTTCAGACAAGGTCTCACTAAATTGCCCAGGCTGCCTCTGACCCCAAACTTGTGATCCTCTTGCCTCTACCTCCAAGTAGCTGGGATTAAGGGTGTGAGCCATGGCCTCTGGTTCACTGTCCTTTGTTTTGCTGACATGTCTCCTAACATCCTCTGCCCTCTGTGCTCAATGGCTCTAACTCAGAGCTTCTCAGTGCTCTCCTGGACACGCTGCCAGCTTCGCAACCTTGGCTTCTACCCGCTCCAGTCCTTCTCCATGCCACTACTGGTTAACCTTCTAAAACAACAGTGGGAGGCTACGGGCAAACCAAGGGGGGCCAAATCCAGCCCATGGCCCTGCTTTTCTATGTCCACGTGGTTACGCTTTAAGTGGTTATATAAGTACTTACAGCTATCTCAATTTTCCTCTTAACACAAAAAGCCTAAAATATTTACTATGTGACCCTTCCAGAGAAACCCTGCTGATCCTTGTCACTAGCTCAGGACAGGTTGCTGTCATGCTTCTGCTGATACCAAACTTCATTGCATTGCACTGGCTGAAAGGCAGCTTCTGGGCCCCGAGAGATAGTGATTCTAGTTCAGATGGTGTGGGGTGGAGCCTGGAAGCTGGTTCTAATGTGAATAGGTCCACAGATCACACGTGAAATTCTGCCCTAAACGCCTAGACAGCTCAAGCCTCTGAAACACCACCAGAATGGTTGTGACGTCACACCTTTGCTCTCCTTGTTCCATCCTTCCTCCTATTCAAAGGCCACATCTTCTTCCCCTACCCCTATGGCAGACAAGCATTGTCACCTCCTCCTCTGTCCTGCTCCATTAAGCACCTGTCCCTCTACAGCCCAGGTGCTGTGCTTATGCTTCTGTCTCAGTAGCCAGACTGTGAGCTCTGCCAAGATGACATCATTGCACTGTGCCCCCAGCCCTTGCTTAGGAGACGCCTGATCAATATTCCATGCATCAATGGATGAACGCATGGACTTACTCCAAATTGCTGCATGAAGTCAGGGCTGAGTACAAACACAGCGGTCCCCCCTCAGGAAACCTCCTTGCCCAGGGTGGTTCAGGCAGGGGCTGGCCTGGGTGTGAATCCAGCTCTGGACTTGGCTGGCTTGGTGACCTTGGAAAACATGTACAAGCTCTCCGAGCCTCATGACATCATCTCTAAAATGAGAAAGATGATCCTAATAGCACTTACCTCACGGACTTGCTCTGAGGCTTAAATGAAATGACCCCCGGAAGCTCTTCGGCACAAAGGGAACATTTGATCCATGTTAATCACGGCTGTTCTGTCCTCTTCTTCCTTTGTCCATGCCAGGTGTTTGCCAAAGAGGAGCCAGACAGGAAGCCTCGGTCTTTTTGGAGTGATGCAACAGCGGGGACCATCAGACTTGAGCCAGGATCAGCCAACCCCATCCCTCTTGTCACTGGGATTCTACCGGAAATCACCACGCAGGAGTCCTGTCAAGCGACCCAGTGCCCTTGGAACATGCAGACCCTAGAGCTTGGCTCCTGCAGTTCAGGAACCCCAGCTCGCAGCCCAGCTCAAAACATTACCCACAAACATCTTTTTTCTCATCACCAGCCAGGAGGGCAGAGTTGCTTCGGCAGACAGATGATACTCAGCAGTGGAGGAGTGACAGGCCTGGGCTCTGTGGAAGAGCTAGTGGCAGAATGGGGCACAATACTATGTGTTGCTGAGCCCTCATCAATAAGTAAGCATGCAGTTGGGGCAGAAGCTGCCCATCCCTGCAGGAAGGTGTGAAGGACCCACAGGGAGCCCTAACTATCCACCGGGTGGACCTGTCAGGCACAGAGGGCACCAGGCAACATTCTTACATGGCTGATCCACGACAGGGCCTTCCTTAAGCAGAAAGTCCTCTGGGGATATGCACAGCAGACCACAAGCCCTCCTGCAGCAGCTGAGGTGGTGAAGGCATCATCTCAGAGCCCATAGAACGACAGACTCAGAAAGCCTTCATCATGTTCGGCCTGTTACTCCCCTCTTAAACCACTCCTCTGCTGTACAGACCTGAATCCCCAGAATTGGCCTTGGCCTCTCTGTCTCTTAATTCCCCTAGCCTAATCTTCCATTACAGAGTACCCTCCTTTTATCTCTTAAAGATCTACCACACTCCCAATTTTACTTAGTCTGCTCAATCTATTTTTCTTTTTCCGCTGCACATAATACTTTGCAACATACTAGTTTACTTACTCTGCTTAGTCTCCGTCTCCCTTCTCACCTAAAGATGAGCTGCACAAGGGCAGAGATCTTTGCTTACTGTGTTCCCTTAAAAGTACCTGACTCATAGTAGATGCTCAATAAACATGAATAGACTGGTTTTCCATAACCACCGTGCCCTCTCTGCACAATTGCACCAGACTCCTCTCTGGCCACTACCCCCACTCTGTCCAGTTCTCGCCTGTTTCCCAGTGTGACGCTCTCTCAAAATGCAAACCTGGTCATGGGTCTGCTTTTACCTCCCCCACCTGTGCTTGCAGACTTCAACATATCCACAGCTCCCCACAGCTCTCAGAATAAAGCCCAGTCTCCCTAACATGACCCCTGAGGTCCTGCCTGGCCTGCTCCGGCCCCTGCCACTGCCCTTTTGGCACTCCTTGCCCTCTCACCCTCTGCCACAGCCCACTGGCTTGTGCTTCCCACACCTTTGCCATGGTTTCTCCCTCCACTTCCCCTGAGCCTGGGCACTTCCCAAGCTGGAAATTTGCCTCCCTTCCTCCTTCACCCCACTCACCCTTTAGGCTCCACCTCCACGAGGTCAAATCCTCCCATGGCAGGATTTCATACGCCCTTGGTGATCTCTGCTGTAGTTTGAATGTGCTCCCCAAAGCTCATGTGTTTCAAGGTAACTCCCAATGCAACAGTGTTAAGAGGCAGGACCTTTAAGAGGAGACTAGGCAGGGCCCTCCATATTAGATTTCACACTAGTGGTTGGTGGGAGTGGCTTCCTAACAAAAGGATGAGTGCACCCCCTTCCCTTCCTCCTGTGCATGCTCTCTGGTCATTCCCCTTTCTACCAGGGGATGGCACAGCCCCAAGGCCTTCACAAGATGGGGCCCTTCCACCTCCCCATCTTGGACTCCAGGCCTCCAGCCTGTAAGACTCAAATCTCTGTTCTTTACAAATTACCCCAGCTCCAGTACTTTATTGGAGCAGCGTGGAACAAAGACATCCTCCCCAGAGCTTGGCAAGATTGCATTTTCTTGCCCAGTCCTAGGGGGTTTAGTGGTATCTCCCCTCCTGATGACACTGCCAGCTCCTCATGGGCAGTCTATCTTCCCACTCACTACTTTATCCCCAGGCCCCAGCAGCATGCCAAATACATAAGAAGCACTCAATAAGCACTTGTTGGTTAAATGATCAAGTGAGGAAACCCACGCCTAAAGAACAGAAATGACTTGCTCACAGTGAGACAGCACAGAGACAGCCACACTGGGCTGGGAACACAGAGTCCTCTAGCCAGATCATGTCACCTTTTGGCAGAGCAGACACAAGGATGCCCAATCCAGTGGAGAATCCTGGCTGCTCATCACAATTGAGTGAGAGAGAGAACCTGGTGGAACAATAATGCCAGGCAGTCAGGACAGAAGGTCAATATTTAGGAGAGTATTCCACACTAAATTCCCTTCCTGGAGATTACAATTCACATCATATATCAAAGGCTCTGAAAAGTCTCCAGGTCAAAAGGAAACTTTAACTGTAACAAGCAGAAGTTTTTCTTCACCTAGAGGGGAACATTTCTGCACAGGACCAGTTAACAGGTCCTGGAAGCAAGTATCCCTGAAGGTCAGCTCCAAGCACAACCAGTGACCACTTGTTCTTTGTAAGAACATTTATCAAAGATCTACTGAGTGCTAAAAGTGTTCTAGGACCGGGAAAACAGTCGAAGAGACACCAAGCAAGGCTTTTACCCTCAGGAGGTTACATTCTAGGAGGGAAAATGCCAAACAAAACGAATTACACCCCCAAATGACTACTCATTAAAATGACAGTAAGTACAATAAAATGAGGTGCAGGCTGATTGTTTGGGGTGTGGGTGACTACACAGCTCACATATTGAGGCCTTGGGGCTGAATTGATAGGAAGGTCAAGATCAGACATCCCAGCTCCTAGCAATCCTAACCCCCAATGTGTCTGTCAGCTTGTCAGGCTGTGGACACTTGTATGTTGCTGTGATGCTGAAACTATGCCATCTGTATCTCAGATACCAGCAGGGCCCTTATGGTGGGCAGGTTTCAGCTGAGCTTCCAGACTAAGACAGACTAGGGAGAAGGACCTGGTAGCCCACTCCCAAGACAATTCACCATTGAAAATCCTATGACTAGGAGAGAAGCACTACCAAATATGGTGCCAGAAAATGTGCCCCCCAGCCTGGAAGGCATTCAAGGAACAACTGGAGAAGAGTTGCCTCCTCAAAGTAGAGTCAACCTTAATGACAAGAATGGAGTAGAGCCCCTGGAACCTCCTTTTGCTGATGTGGCATGACTCAAAATGAGAAGAAACATAGTGGCTGAAACATTGGGCTCAAACACAAAAAGATCATGTGCACGGCCCATTGTTAGGTAGTGCTTCGTTCTGCTGTAGATAGGGTTGCCATGAGTAGGATCTAACTCAATGGCACCTAACAACAAAAAGAAGCAATCCCACCCTCTGCTATGAATCTGCCCATGACAAAGTTGGGTCTCTCAGATTTACTTCCATGTGATTCCTAGCAACTACCAGTGAAGAAACTACAGGTCTTCCAAGGTATTGCTTAGGGAGTCAGGGAGCAGGGAGCGTTTTGTAAAATTTCAAACACAGCCGGGCACGGTGGCACATGCCTG
>VMDO01001713.1:116895-194824 GCA_007922755.1 Pedetes capensis
AAAAAAAAAAAAAAGAAAAAAAAATTCAACACATTGGTCTTGAATGGTGGACCACACATAGTCAGGACAGTGTCCCTTCCTGGGCATGATCTCAAAAACCAAGCAAGATTAATGTCTAATGTCTCACTGAATATGCAAAATGCTTCAGGAAAGTACAGGAATTACTTAAATGGAAAATAATTGTTGAGGGGCCATTATTACTATTCAAGATGTGTCCAATGACATTGAGATGTTCTATTTAATGAACTGTCATTACTATCATCTTTGGAGAATATAAAAATAACCGTTCATGTGATGACCTGAATGACCCCACCTATTTTCCTCACAATATCTCATGAACATCCACCTGGAATTATCCAACCTTGGGAGTCTTCAAGAACATGGTGCTGGTGATTGAGGTGGGGAATGCCTCCTACATCTGGGCCTGCGATCTGTCCAGGGCTTGAAATGTCAGGTGGGTTCCCAGGGGCTGGCAGAGCAGAACATACAATCAGAGGTGCTGCTCATCACATGCTCTCTTAGCAAGCAATCCCTTTAATTTTTGTGGGATAATAAGGATAAAATTGGCTCCTAGGCACAAGTTCCCAGCCAGGCAGCTGTCCTGGTTAACCCTGGCCAGTGAAGTGTGGAGCATTTCCCAACCTTGAAAGGGCTCCTGGGTGCTGAAGGGACTGAACGGCAGAAAAATGAGGCTTGCCTGACCCCTTGTGGCCCATGGCTCTTAAAGCCCACTCTTGGCTGTCCAGTGAGGTTGGGGAGAAGACTGGCTTCCGGGTGAATGAGAGTACCTGTAATAGATTGCATGGTGTACTCAAAAAGATATGTTCCCTCCATGTGACTTTTTGGAAAAAGGGTGTTTGGAGATGCAATTAAGTCAAGGATCTTAAGATGAGATCATCCTGGATTACTCAAGCAGGCTTTAATCCAATGACAAGCATCCTTATAATAGACAAAAGAAGATAGTCACACAGAAAAGACCACGTGAAGACAGAGTCAGAAATTGTAGCTGTACAGTTTATAAGCCAAGGAGTGCCAAGGATGCCGGCAATCCCCAAAACTAGGAGAGAGGCAGGGATAGATTTCTCTCAGAGCTTCCAGAAAGAATCAGCCTCCAG
This sequence comes from Pedetes capensis, assembly GCA_007922755.1. Lineage (NCBI taxonomy): Eukaryota > Metazoa > Chordata > Mammalia > Rodentia > Pedetidae > Pedetes > Pedetes capensis. The sequence continues at coordinate 118,011 of VMDO01001713.1, forward strand.
TAGCTGGATTTTGAACCTCTGGCCTCCAGAACTATAAGGAAACCAGTTTCTGTTATTTGAAGCCGTCAAGTTCAGGGTGATTGTGTTACAGCAGCCCTAGGAAGCCAAGACAATGCCTTGTATATTGAAGGTGGGGTTAAGGGAGAGGAGAGCTCAAAGCCAGTGGTTTCCAAATCCTAGTCTGTGGACAAAGTGCCTCAGAATCACCTGGGCATTTGTCAAAACAGATTCCCAATTTTGATGGAGTGACCTTGGGGGTGGCTCTGAAACGGTACATTTTACAGGCTATCCTTAATCAGTTCTGCAGGCTCAGTTCCAGGAGCTGTTGCTCTGAACAACTCACAGGATACTTTGTGATAGTTATTAATGCTGTTTTTTCACAGGGTAGTGCTAGCTCTTTACCTCCCCAGTGCATGGTAAGATCCCACTTCCTGCACCCCTGGGGCTTTAAAGCCTCTGAGATGTCAGGTTATCTGTTACTGTGGCATAACCTAGCCTATCCTGACTGATTAAATATAGGAATGTTATGTTTCATTTCAAGTCATCCTCCTAAGGCATAACTTGAACATGGCTACATTTTTTGAACTTGTGAACAATTTGTTTAATATGCATGAGGCTCATCAGAGTGGACACTTGTCCTATCATGGAAGACGCTGAACTGAACTAAATCAGTGTTAACTCCCAAAACAAACTCCTGAACTTGTTTTTCTTGCTATTTACTTAATTCACTAGATGAATGATTTTCTATCTAGTGTCAATTTTAATATGCATACATTATCTCCAGAGCTTGTTAAATGCACAATATGAAAATGCAGTGGGTCAGTTCAAATGCTGAAACAAACACCAGAGACTGTGTGGCTTAAACAACAAATATTTATTCTCATGGTTCTGGAGGCTGGTAGTTCAAGCCCAAGGGGCAAGCAGATTTGTTATCTGGAGAGGGCCAGCTTCTTGGCTTGTAGACAGCCACCTAAGAAGGTACTAAGAACAGCGATCATCTCCCTCATGCCTCTTCCCATATAATCCCATTCATGAGGGCTCCACCTTCATAACCTCATTTCCTCCTAAAGACCTCACTTTCAGATACCATCACAGTGGGGATTAGGGTTTCACCATACAGTTTTGGAGGGACACAAACAAGCAGGCCACAGTAAGTACATTCTACAGTTCTCATAATCTCAGGTAATGCCAGTTCTACTGATGTGTGGACCACACTTTGAGTAGCAAGCTTGAAGGCAATGCTTTGCTACAAAGTTAATCATGAACCAATGAGTAAATTAATTTCACAACATCCATAATTATAATAAAGGACATCTGGAAAGCCATCTATGGCTTCATGTGTGTCCAGTTTCAGCCTCATAGTGGTCGTGTCTGAAAGGAGAGTAAGCAGGTATTCTTATCCCTGCTTTACAGATGGGAAAAATAAAAGCTGAGAGGGATGAAGGGACTTCCTCAGGCTCATATCACTGGGAAATGTCAAAGGCCCAGCTAGAACACAAATCTTGTTTATGACCCACTACAGCCTAGTAATGGGCTGGGATTTAGCTCAGTTGGTAGAGCACCACTCGGCAGTCTCTGAGGTCCCATGTTTGATTCCCAGAACCGCAAAAATGGGAGAAGGATGTGGCAATCCACTCCTGAGGCAATCCCAAAACAATCAGCCATTGAAAACCCTATGGGTCCCTATGAGTCGAGCACAATTTGATGGCACCTAACAACAGCCTAGTAATAATAGTCCTCACGACTATATCAGTGACTGAGTGCTCAACAATATTCTAAATTCTGTGCATTGTGTGTGCACATGTCTCATCGAAAACCACTTCAAACTCAAATGCTTCAGTCACTTCCAACCTAGCCTTTTAGTTATATTTTGCATGTTGGCTTTGGAATGGCTTCTGTTGTGGAGAAAAGATTGCCATCTAGTGGATTTTCAAAGCATTAATTCTTAGGATACTGTCTTAATGTGTTTTGATTGCTGTAACAAAGTATTAGAGACTACATAATTTATAAAGGGGAGAAGTTCATTTTGACTCACAGTTCTGGAGGCTGGGAAGCCAAAGAGAATGGCACCAATGAAGGTCTCAGCCTGTTTCAACTCTTGGCAGAAAGAGAAGGGCAAACAGGTACCTGTAGAAGAGATGAGACATGAGGGACAGGCTCAATTCATAAAAACCCATTCTCATGATAAATACTCTAGTCCCGAGAGAGCAAGAACTCCCTATGGAGAGAATGGCACTAATTTCTCTCAATGATCTTGTTGTCATTAGGTGCCTAGGAGTTGCATCCGACTCATAAAGACTCTATATATAACAGAATGAAACCCTACCTAACACTGTGCCATGCACATGATCTTTATACATTTGAGCCCCTTGCTGCAGACACTGTGTTTCATTTTGAGTCATGCCACATCAGCAAAAGGAGATCCCAGAGGCTTTATTCCATTCCCATCATTAAGGTTGACTCTACTTTGAGGAGGCAACTCTTCCCCAGTTGTTTCATGAATGCCTTCCAGCCTAGAGGGCTCATTTTATGGCACTATATTTGACAGTGTCTGCACCTGGCATCTGATCTGCCTGATCTCAGAAGCTAAGCAAGGTCGGCTGGTTACTTCTTGGATGGGAGAACATCTGGGAATACAAGGAGCTGATGGCTAGGGAGAAGGACCTGGCAATCCAATCCCAAAACAATCTGCCATTGAAAACCCTACGAATAGCAAAGAAGCACTGACAATAGTGCCGGGCATGGCACAGTGTTGAGGAAGGCTTCATTCTATTGTACATAGGATCACTATGAGTTGGACCCAACTTGACAGCACCTAACAACAACATATTTGACAGTGCTTCTCTGCTATTCATAGGGTTTTCAATGGCTAATTGTTTCAAGAGTTGGATTACCAGGTCCTTCTTCCTACTCTATCTTAGTCTAGAAACTCAGCTGAAACTTGTCCACCATGGGTGACCTTGCTGGTATCTGACATACCAGTGACATAGCTTTCAGCATCACAGCAATACTCAAGTCCCCACAGCATGACAAGCTGACCACCGTGGGGGCTCAATGACCTAACCACCTTTTAAAGGCCTCTCCTCCCAACACCATAACATAGAGAATCATATTTCAGCATGAGTTTTGGTAGGGACAAATCACATCTAGACCAGAGCAGGCACAGAGTCTGAATTACATCCTTGCAACTTTGGCTTCATCATTCCAGTTCTTTGAGTCAGTGTAAGTGCTAGACTCCGTAAGAGATACAAATGTGGCCTGTATCATAGCCCTTACCTTCTCGGAACTCTTGCAGCAGGTACAGAAGAAGATTTTTTACACAAAATAATTTGTTTATTGTACAAAGTTGGTGGTCGAAAGAAATAAGTACATTTTAATCTTTAGTAGCTCTGTAATCAGGGGCTGGGGTTTAGCTCAGTTAGTAGAGTGCTGCTCTGCACTCTCTGAGGCCCTGGGTTCAATTGTCAACACTACAGAAAAAATGGGAAAAGGACTTGGCAACCCACTCCCAAAACAATCCCAAAACAATCAGCCATTGAAAACCCCTATAAGGGTGGCCATGAGTCAGACCCAACTTGACGGTGCCTAACAACAACAAGCTGTGTGATCTTAGGCAAGACACTTAACCTCTTTGACCTTCAGTTTCTTTATCTATATAAAGAAGAAAAAGTAGGCTTGACGAGCTGGGTCACTGGAATGGAGATGAGAAATTAGTCTTTGAAACTAACAGGACTTGGGAATAGACATCATAGGGAATGGAGAAAGTCCTAATTCCAAGATGGCACCAGGATTTTGAGCCTGGTGACAAGAAGAATGGTGATCCCACTGGAAAAGATAAGAGGGCTGCCTAAGGGAGAAGATGGCAAGTTTATATTTACCTATGAGTCTGAAATGGCATGAGGACAGGTAGGTAGCAATATCCAAAGCAGTTGGAAAGAGACAAGGGGTGAAGACGTGTGTGGAAAGGCAGCATAATGCAGTGGGTGGTTGCACAAATCTGGAGCATGACAGCCTTTATTTAAGTCTTAGGTCCAGTGCTTTGTTGTTGCATGATGTTCAGCAAGTTACTTGATCTCTCAGTGTGTCCACCTGGGCATCTATAAAATGAAAATAACAATGATTGCTGTGAAAACGAAACAAGTTAGTGCAGCTCTATGGTGTAAATACCATACATCAAGAGCTCTCTGTCCTCTGGAATATAAGCCATCCTGCCCCAGGCACACTCTAAGTAGCCATGGTGCCCCTTGCCCCACTGTGTCCCATGACTTCTCTTTCCCTGTGCTCTGTAGGCAGGCCCTTCATTGCGATCTGAGCTCACCTGGTAAAGATGTTCAAGGAGAGGAAAATCAGAGAGGGAGATGGCACATATTGCAATGGGCTGATCATAGAGCAGATTCCGGAAGATGCATGACTTAGATAGTACAGAAGTTGCCAAGTCCTGCTAAGGGCTTACAAAATACCCACCTTCACAGGAAGGAAACAAAAGTCTTGGCAAATTCTGGTGAAGGCTGTCTTTACATCAGTGTTGCTGTTAATGTGTGTGCAGATGGATGGCCTAGCACATGTGTGGCACATCTCAGCTTCCTTGAATGAACCTATCTAACACTCTTGAACACCTGGGTTGAATCTTAGCTGTCAGCATGGTCACTGTACCCAACACTGTAACCACAGCCTTTCCTTTCCAGCCTCAGTTTAGAGATGAGTCTGGCCTGACCCCGTGCACTTTTATTTTGGGGGGACAAACACCTAAGCATCTGTATTAATCAGTTCGTGTGTTGCAGTAACAGATAAACCAACTGAAACCAACAATGGAAGGAATAATTTCCTGGGGGCTCACAGTTAGAGAATCTTAGTCCACAGAGGCACAGAAGGGTGGTGGCAGGGCAGGCTACAGGGCAGGTAGCAGACAACCTCATGCAATGGCAGATCAGAAACAGAGAGATACCAGAAGCAGGGGTCCAGATAAAACTTCCAATGTCCTCCCTGCAGTGAGCCGCTTCTGCAAGCTAGGACCTGCCTCCCAAAGTTCAATAATGTCCCAGGGCAGTGCCGGCAGCTGGGACCAAACATTCCAACATAGGACAGTGGGGGAACATTTTAGATTTAAAGCATGACAGCATCACTTTGGCCCTCTGTCCTGATGGTTTCATTAAACTCAAACAAAGATTGGGGGTACCAGCAGGAAACGCAGGAGGGAAAAGTGCAAGGGGAAGGAATGGGGAGGAAATGCAGTGCTAAGGAAGAAGAACGTGCTGGCAACAGCGAACATTGGAGTGCTTACGCTCTGTCAGGCATGGGGCTAAGCACCCCACACGCATCAGTCAATTTTCAACACCCCTGTGAGCTCGGTGTAAAAATTACTTCGCAGTAGTCAAGGAAAGCACCCTCCAAGGATTATGCTGCTTTAGATCAACCCAGTCTCAGCCTAATCAGTACATATCACCCTAGGGTAGAATGTGAAGTGGCTTAAAAGGAAGACGTGACTTAGAGGAAATCCTTTGCGCCAGTGTGTGTGTGTGTGCGTGTGTGTGTGTGTGTGTGTGTGTGTGTGTGTGTGTGGTGGGTCGAGGGAGAAATTCTTCAATTTGGATGGCTAACTGGTTGTCACAATGACCAGGGGATGGCTATGCCACTGGTATTCATGGGGGAAGGCAGGGATGGTAAATACCCATGCAGCAAAGAGCAATGCTCTGATTGAGAAACACTAGCACTTTATGACCCTCTACAATGTGGACAATATCTCCTAGTTAACAGGTAACAATTGGGATTAACTGACACGCCATCTGGAAGGCACCAGTTCCTACAGTGCCAGACACTGTCAGAACACTGACCACACACGTGAGCTATGCACCATTCCCAAGAAGCTGGTCTGATCTCCACCCGCCCACATCCTTATCTCTTCTTCCAAGTGCCGCTGGTGGCACCCTTCCTTGACCAGGGGAGCACAAGGCATGCTGGGGCCGTTGGCCAATGTCTGGGGGGAGTATTTGGAGAAATAAAGCCAGGCTTGTGTCTGCCTTGTGTACAGAGTTCCCAGTATCACTCAACTCCTACAGTGGTAGGAAACCAGCTTCCTTTCTTCCTCTGTCTCACTGCTCCACTCTCCTTCCAGTGCTTTCTGGGATGACCTCCCAGTTAAGCCATGCACCCTTCAATCCTTGATTCCAGCCTGCTTCTTGGGAAACCCAGCACAAGTCACACAGCAGACAGTTAAATGTCAATCCCCCTTCCTCAGCACCCTTGTTGGTTTGTGCATCTTTTCAGCCCAGAGCTGCCATGGTAAAGAGTGCATGTCTTCTTGCAAGGGCTCTGCTCGTTTTGATAACTATATACCATGAATCACAGTAGTTCCTCTCTGTGGCTCATTAACAGCATTATTGAAAATTGGGTAGGGAGAGTGCCCATGAAACCACACAAAAGGGAAATAATTCTTTCCCAGACAATGTGAGCACTACCACGTCTGCCTTGGGACTGAGAATCCCTGCCCTCTACCCTCTGCCAGCCAGAGAGAGGGTGGGTCCTTGCCGTACAACAGCAGGAGGATGGTCAGGTCCTGGGCAGCTGAGAAAGCTGTGTCTGGGGAGGGCTCTCTCTGCCCCCATAACAGGGGTCCTGCCCTTAAAAAAGGATCCAAACTTCTGTGTGTGTGTGTGTGTGCGTGTGTGTGTGTGTGTGTGTTACTTTACAAGCACTCTATCACTGAGCCGCACCCCCAGATCCCCACCTTTTTTTCTCATGGTCTTGCTAAATTACACAGGCCACCCCTGGCCTCAAACTTGTGACCCTCCTGCCTGTGCCTCCCAACTTGCAGGGATTACAGGCGTGAGCCACTGCACCCAGCTTGGAGCCAAGATTCTAACTCCAGGGCCAAGTGAGCAACAATACAACCCCAAATCCACTGGTTCCCTGTGAGCTCAAATGGGCAGCACAGGTAGGTAAAGGTAGTGCTAGTTTTGAAGCTGGTCCTTTGCCCCTTGAACTTGTACCTCCTTTATTTCCATTCCCATTCCTGGAACTATTCCGTCTTCCAAGACTATGTGTTTTATGGAGAATTGAAGTCACATTCACATGGTTTAGAAAAGGTCCCAAAGGCCTACATATTTGCCGTCTTACCAAGGTTCTCCTCCTGCTCACAGGTGCTGGGGACGTGCAGGGATTCTAGGCGCCAGGGAAGTCTCTCATTCTGGGGCTCAGTGCCAGAAAATCCTCTTGTCTAGAGATCTAAGCCACATATTACAACCTGACCTTCATCAATAATTAAAGTGATTTGGGGCTTCCACATGCTGGCTCTTTTAACTTCTTCAGGAGTCAGTTCAGATTCAGGTAGGGACGGTGGGTACTATGTTATTACTTCTTTTATGACCTTAACATAATCCCTACCTAAACCCTAGATGTAAGTAACATTATCCTCTTTTATATATATGGTTATTTTTATTTTAAGATGCTGTCAAGTCTGACTCATAGCGACCCTCATAGGGTTTTCAGTGGCTGATTATTTCAGGATTGCTTCAGGAGTGGATTGCCATGTCCTTCTGTTTTTGCAGTGTTGGGGATCAAACCCAGGACCTCAGAGAGTGTAGAGCAGCACTCTACCAACTGAGCTAAACCCCAGCCTCTTTATATATGTAAAGAGAGGATTAAATAACTTGCCCAAGCTCACCCAGAGTAGCTAGAACTCAGACCTGAGTGCGTTGACTCTAAAGAATGGCTCAGACCTGTGCTGTACCCCTCACTGGAAAGTCGCTGTGCCCACCAGCCACCAGCAGGAGAATGCATTTTCAGCCTTATGAGAAACTTGACCTGGGCCTGCCGGATGTGCTTTCCAGGTCAGCCGTGGTCATAATCATTTCTGCAGACTCCAGACACTGCCTGGGCCTTGCCTGGACCCTCCCCCACCCTCACCCTCTCTCATTCAGAGTTTGCCCATCTTCATGGTTTCTCCTCCTTTCCACTTTTTTCATCATTTGAGAAACTATTCCAAGCCCTGAAAGCTATGTCATTCCAAGATATTTCTCCCTAAGCATGTGCAAGTCTCTCCGGTTGGCTCGTTCATTATGTCTTCCATTTTTTCCTGGATACTCTCAGATGACATGGGTTTCAGACCCCATCTATTTTCCAAATAACCTATTGATACTTTTATGTGGCACCACGGTCAGTAACAGAATGTAGCCTCATCTCTCTCTCTCCTGTGAAATGTCCCCTTCGGTGTATTGGCAAACGTTCTCCCCAGCTCCCACTCCTCTGAGTGTCTACAGAGGCAAGGAATTTAGAGGCTGGCAAAGGCTCTGCCTTCTTGCCGCTGCCCTTGCCCTCCTTCTCTTCCTCTATTTCTCTGTCATAAAGTTTAGTTTTCTGTATCTGAAATATAGTGGCTGGTTGTAAACTCCAAGGATCCAGAGCTGAAGGGGACCCTGTTTCACTCACACTATAGGTGAGGAACTAAGGCACAGAGAAGTTAAAGGACTTGCCTAAGGTCACACAGCAAATGAGTGAGTGAGCCAGACTCCAATTTCTTTCTTCTATTTTTTTTATAAAACTTTATTATAAAAATTTTTAGAATTTTTATACTTTTGCCTTTAACTTTTAGATCTAGGTCCATCGTGAATTACTTTTTTTCAGTACTTGAGGGTTGAACCTAGGGCCTTACTCATGCTAGGCAAGTACTCCACCACTGAGCTGTATCTCTAGCCACTTTTTTTGTTGTTGTTGTTATTTTTTTTTTAAACAGGGTCTTACTAAGTTGTACAGGCTGCCTCCGGCCTCAAACTCACAATCCTCCTGCCTCAGCCTCCCGAGTTGCTAGGATTACAGGTGTACACCATAGCACCTGGATTTCAATTTTTTGACTCTTGAGTCTGGCATTTAACAAGATGTCCTCATAGAGCCCTTAGACCTCTCTGTAATACCTACTCTTGTTCCTGTGACTTTGCCTGCCTTCTGCACAAAGGCCAGGACTTTGCTTGCTCAACATTGCATCCATAGTGCCAGCCTTTGCTGGATGATAAATATATAATAAACTTGTTTGTTATTAATATACTATTAATAGTTGTTAGGACCAAAACATACCACTGAGAGTAGGGTAACAGGCTCCCCGGGTGGCTTCCATCAGACTCAGGATCTAGCCATGGCAAGGCTGGCCTAAGAGGACCCAGATTCTTAATCTCACAAGACCAGATTCTTAACTTCACAAAACCAGACATTCTGAGAGCCTACCAGGAGGAGAACAGGATGACATCTCCTCTCCTGATGCAAAGTGGATAGGCTAAAATGCAGGAACAAACCATAGAGTCCAGCCCTGATCAAAGTGCTTATCCCTGCAACCTGTTCTTACCAGGTACCTGAGTCTCTCATGGTAAGGTGTCTACTACCAGGGACCCCACTCCCTCACAAGAGCTCCATACCTCTCCAAACCACATGGCTGCCCTTTGCTCTCACTTATCATCTTAGAAACATACTCCATCGTCCACCTATAAGAAGGTAATAGGCATCTTTAAGAATGGAGCCTAGTTAACTCTGAAGTCAGTAAAAAAATGGTCTGTCTTCTAATCATGGAACTTGAGAGATGAGTGGTGAGAAGGGGCATATTTTCAGGTGTAGTGGTCTCCTTTCTATGACCTCTAATATCACAAACCATTAGCAGTCACAGAAATCCTTCTCTGTCTCATGAATCCCCCAGTCAAGTGTAGAGAGAATCACAACACCAAGCTGGTCTCATGTTTTCCTCTTGTACACTCGCACTGAAATGTTCAGATGGTACCCCAAACTTTACCCTCCCTTTAGCCCAAGCCAAGAACACCTCTATGGAGAGAGTTAGTAGAAGTTAGCCAGGTGTTTGAGATGTATTGCCTGTATTCTATTTAGTATCCTGAGAACCCAAAAATGTCCCAAGGCAGCCCAATCCTGCACATTCCTCAAAGACGATACCCGTATTCATGATTTATTATATTTTATGCATTATAATTGTTTTACTCAGTATAACAGTAATATTACAAGCTAGACATTGTTCTAAGTAATTCACCTGCATAAATTAATTCTCACAGTAGGCCCCTACAAGATGAGAACTGTTTTTATAACCATTTTCAGATGTAGGAACTGTTATTTATTTTCATAAGACCATGCAACTAGTAAGTGGCGTTGTTGTAAATGATAGACGAGAAAATTTTAACCCAGACTTTTGCCTCTAGAGCTCCATATTCCAAGTTGTTAAGGCTATGAATTTTCCTCTAAATATAGCTTTAATGGGCTGGGGTTTAGCTCAGTGGGTACAAATGCTGCTCCGCACTCTCTGAGGATCAGGGTTCGATCCCCAGCACCGCAAAAACAGAAGGACCTGACAATCCATTCCCAAAGCAATTCCCAAACAAACAGCCATTGAAAACCCTACGAGGGTCACTATGAGTTGGAGCCAACTCAATGGCAACTAAAAACAGCATAACTTTAGCTACCTCTATTAGCTTTTGGTTTCTATTGCTTTGATTATAATAATTTTCTATATGTTCTCAAACTTTAGCTATAACTCGATTCTTGACCTAATAGTTATTTAAGAGAGAATTTTAAATTTTTCAAGTACTTTGCAGTTTAGGTTTGTTTGGTTTTTTTTTACTGGTTAGACTTCTCTAATTTAAAGGAAAATAACTCCAGCTAACTTAAGTGAAGAAATTGAATTAGTTATAAAGAAATAAGGGCCCTGGGTACTCCAAGGACAAGAATAAAGATGAAACTATTAAAAGGACAGAAATCAGTGACTGGCAACTCATCAAGAGCCTCCCTCCCATGTATCAATTTATTTTTTCCCCAATGTATTTCTTCTATCTTCAATTCACATGGCAAATCATGATCACTGAAAGAAAATTCCTAAGTTTATATATTATAGGTCCAGCCACCTAGGAGATAATGTACCTCTCTCTGTGCCTCAATTTCAAATTCCCAGGGAAGGAGCCCTGGCCTTTCTGAGTCAGGTGTCTAACACTAAATCAATCAGTTAAGACCAGAGAAGGGAGGTCACATTGTGCTAAATAGTTGTTAAAAATCTGAACCTAAGAGAGAGAGGAAGATATAGTGGTGGAGGTAGGAATTAGTTATTGTGACCAAATTGGATGCACAAAAAATTGTCCACTGCTGATACGTTTTTCTGCTATTAATTATTTCTGTGTTTATCATATGGTAGACAGAAAGATAGTCTGTTTTATTTCTATCTTTAGAAATTTATAGAGATTTCATCCATTATGGTTTTCTTATTTACTTTTTTTTTTTTTTTTTTTTTTTGATACCGGAAAGTTGAACCTAGGGCCTCATGCACACTTTTGGCAAGCACTCAACCACTGAGCCATAGTCCCAGGCCATTTTTTACTTTGTATTTTGAGACAGGGTCTTGCTGAATTATGTAGGCTGCCTCTGGTCTCAAACTTGCGATCCTCCTGCCTCCATCTCCTGAGTCACTGGGATTAAAGGCATGTGCCACAGCGTCTGGCTTCTTATTTACTTTTATAGGAAAAGATATGTGGTAAAGTTTCCTACTACTGTTGTTTCCAGTTTATAAAATATTTTAATACTATAATGTTTGGCACACAAAGTTTCAAGTACATTGCATTCAATATAGGAAGTATATTCTCGTTCTTAGGGATGCTTAGTAGAATCACAGACTCTCAGGGTTGGAAGAAACTTCTTAAAGGTCCTTTCATTCATTTCCCCCTTCAGAAACGTGGCTGTGTTAACATTCCCCTTAGAGGTGAAAACTCTCAGTGATGGTGAACACGTTCCCATTCTCTCACCTGGGAAGTCCATTCCATGGTTAGACTTTTCCCACAGCCAGAAAGTTCTCTCTCAAATTGGATTGGACTCTGCCTTTCTGTCACTCTGCACTTCTAACCTTTGGTTTCTTGGTCTTAATACTGGTCATCCTCTCCCTTACAGGGGCCATTCACTTTTTTCAGATCAGTTTCTAGAAACACAAAAACAGAGCCCTTCTTTCTGGATCCCTATTCTGATAGCTTCAAAAATACTAAACAGGTTACAAACTCCAGAACGCCAGTTGGGGAAGAAATATTTTAATCTTGAAAGTCTTCTTGGTTTTGCACCTTAATTTATGAGGGATCCTTGAAAAAGTGAGATTGTACTTTCTTTGCCTCAGTTTCCTTTGACTCCATCAGAAGTTCTGGAGACATATTTACAAAAAATAAATCTGCTGGTATAGGGAGAAAGAGACAGACAGAGAAAAAGGAAGGGAGAAAGGGAGGGAGAGAGGAAGAGGGAGAGGGAGGCAGGATGCTTTCAGAGGGCAGACCCTGCATTGGGAAACAGCCATTTGAAGAGAATGCTGACCATCAGCATAGAATTGCACATGTCTTATCCAGGGGTGAAGTTTTTGGAGGCAAAAATCAATATCATAGGGAAGACTGCTGCTGTCCAAACTGCCACCTTCCAAGATGGACATTCATTTTGTCTGGGTGTGCCTGGCTCCCTCAGCTGGGATGGAAACTCCACATACCAGGAGTTTTTCTTCCTCTATCTTGCTCAGTTATGTGTCCCAGTGCCTAGAATGGTGCATGACACACAGCAAGAAGTCAATAAATATCTGTCAAATGACTTCCTGTGGCTCAGCCTTCTTAAATTAATTATTACCCACCTCTACTTTAGTCAACAATCATCTGGTTGTTACTTTTTCCTTTAATGCAAGAACAAGAACCATCTTTAAACACCAATTCTCTCCGGATTCTTATTTCAGGCATACCATCAGACTTTGACTGTGCTGCACAGAAGATGGCCCTATTTACAGAGAAGGAATAGAAGCCTAGAGCTGAATATTGTCTGAGCTTTCTTGATTCCACTCTCAAAACTGTACTGTTCTAGTCTCTAAAATCCCCATGTTGTTAACTTCTTTGGGTAAAGACATTGGTATTAGTTTCCTGTGGCTGCTCTAAGAAATTGTCACAAACTCAGCAGCTTAAAACAATGGAGATTTATTTTTTCACAGTTCTGGAGACCAGAAGACTGAAATCTATGTGTCAGCAGGGTCATGCCCTCTCCAGAGACTCTAGAGGAGAAGCCAGCTTCTGGTGACTACAGTCCACCTTGAGTTCTAGTCGCATAGCTCTGTCACGTAAATGCCAGCATTTTCAAACCTCCCTCTGCTCTGTCTTCATGTCCCCTTTCCTCTCTGTGTGCTGCTACATCTTCTGCCTTTCTCTTATAAGGTCACACATGATCCCAATTAGGGTCCACTCAGATAACCCAGGACAATCATCCTGTCTCAAAATCTTTAACTTAATCACATCTGTGAAGAGTCTTTTTATTTATGAAAGAACACTGATAGGGTCTGAGAATTAGGACCTGACATTTGAGGGACCATTATTCAGCCTTCCACAACCCTGAAGGCACTAGTTAAATGTTTGTTCATTTACTAAACTTTCACTGGGTACCTTCTCCAGGCCAGGCATAGAGATGGTCTCTGGGGACACATATTAGTAAATGAGGCTGATGTGTGGCTGCACTCAAGCAAAAGATAATAGTGCAACAAGCAAGATCCTGGGCCCTCAGTGCTCATCAGCTACTTAGTCAGCTAATAAGGTTTTACCTGAATGAAAACCAGGACAGATAAATTTTGATGTCAGGAAGACCAGTGCCTTAAGGATTTTTCAGGGAGATAAGAGGGGACAAGCCTCAGTAACCATCACAGTCCACTCAGCACCTATGTATTAAATCCTATGCCAAATGCTCTAATCCATTCATTATCTAATCTAGTCCTTAGAGGATGCCCAGGATGTAGTAGGTCTGATTATCCCCGCTCTATAGATTGGGAGCCTGCAGCTGTACCACTGTAGCATCTGATCCCATCAGATCTCTGAAGCTAAGCAGGGTCGGGCCTGGTTAGCACTTGGATGGGAGACCTCCTGAGAACACCAGGTCCTGTAGGCTTGGGAGTAGGACCCGGCAACCCACTCCCAAAAAAGAAACAGCCACTGAAAACCCTACGAATAGCAGAAAAGCACTAACAATAGTGTTTCGCCTGTCGTATAGGTCGCTATGAGTTGGACACTGACACGATGACACCTAACAACAGATTGGGAAAACTCAGGTTCAGTGTTTAGAGTGATTCACTGAGAGTCATACAACTAGCAAATGACGGCAGAAACTTGATCCCAGGCCTGTCACACTCCAGTATTCTTAATCACGCATGAACTGGCCCACGCTGTCTGAGGACACTGGGTACCAGCTAGACTGTGGGCACTAAAAGAGGGAGAGCGGCTATGTTAGACAGTAGGAAGAGCTACATTCTGGTTCTGATTGTTCTACTTCCAGTCTGTGTACTTTGGGGAAGTTACTTCACCACTCTAGCCTCAGTTTCCCTGCCTGTGATATAAGAGGATGGGACCAGATGAGCTCAAACTCCATCATCCTTGTGTTTTGCCTGGGAAGGTTCCACATCATGCACCCAGGATGCCCCCAAGCTGAAAACTGGTGCACTCAGTAGAGTAAATGGGGCACAAAGCCCTAGATTAAAGCTACACCATGCTTATCCATCACACAAGACTGATGATTTAGGAGACTAGGATGAGAGGCTTGGAGATGACTCTGCTGGCCATTGGCTTGATCCAGCCTGAGCTCACAAGCTCTTATGGTTTCACTGAGCACATAGGTGACAGCGGATGGCTTCTCTCCCCAGTTCTCCAAGGGGTAAGGGTCTGCCAGATGGAATTTCATGAGATACTCCAGCACCATACAGGAAGCAGAAAATCAAGCTCTGTGCTAACCCTGCCGGTTGTAGGTTGAGGACCAGTGATTGTGCCTTATGGAGAGTCAGAGACCTCCTTGGCAAGTTCACTAAATCTCAGAGTGCTCTATTCCAAAACATTCTTGCAGCTATGTGTACTGCTGGCATGCTGTGAAGCCCATTCATGGACACCAGGCTCAGACCCCTCGTATAGAGAGTGAATCCTCTGAAAGGGACTGTTCCAGGAATAAGTCAGCCTTGAAGGCTGAGGAAAGAATCAAAACTATTCAGATGTCACCTTATTTTCAAATGACCTCATGATTCCAAAGCTGATGTCCTTGTTTGGAGGGGTGAGATCTAGCAGAGAGAGAGAGAGAGAGAGAGAGAGAGAGAGATTAGGGGGACACCTAAAACTCACCTGCACATAATTCACAGCTAGCTACTTCATTTCCTTTACATCTATCTTTTGATCTGTTGAATACATCTTTCTTTCCATGTCCTTAGTTACCTGGGACATGATCCTGAAATACAGAACCTAGGAATAATATTGGCCTGCCAACAGCAAGAAATATCCCCTCTCTCCCTTGATAGCTTTCCTTGAATTCCAGTAAGTTTTGGGTTGTCTCTCCCATCCACCTGTGTTTCCTGACCCATATATAATGGGATAGACAATCTGGACTCAGAGCCAGTAGGAGAGTTGGAAGTCTTTGGGCAAGACCCCACCCAGCCCTACAAGTCCTAGTTTTAGGTATCACAAGATCCAGCTCTGAAAATTTTGAAAATTTTCTGTTGGATCCAGTGGATGTTAATCCTTTTGGAGTCAGTGATGCCTATGAAAATCTGATAAAGCTACACAACCCCTCATTTAAAAAATATGCAACGCACATAGAAACAAAAACTTGTGCCAATTTCAAAAGGTCTCTGATCTCCCTGAAAGATCTCTCTCTCCAATCTCCCTGAAGTTTACTCACAAATGTCCTCTAGCTGCCCTGCGTGCTTACAACAGTAACCACAGCCACATGTGGCTTCTGAGCCCTTGGCTGGTCCAAAAGGAGAATTGACAGAAGTGTAAAATATATGCTGGATTTCAAAGACTTTGTAGGAAAAAAAGAGCATAAAATATCTCAATAAATTTATACAATTATAAGCTGAAATGATATTTGGATATATCAAATTAAATAAATTGTATTATTCAAATTAGTTTTACTTGTTTCATTAAACTTTAGGAGACCCTGGATCCTCAAATTATGAATATTTGTTTTAGGTCTTGCCCTACCCTATTCCCCACTGACCCACTTCCTGATATCAGTGTGGCTGTGGTAGGCAGGGCTTCTGATGTCACATCCTTCCCCAGCAACAGCCCCCAGCTCCTAGCCACCATGGAGGTGCCCTCCTGAGGGGAAAGGGTCCTTGGCCAGGCACTGGGAAGATATGGTGGTCTCTTGGCAGAAACAGAACCCTGAGATCTCATCAGTCTTGCAGCCTCAGATAGAAATCCTTAAGCCAGTCCTGGGCTCCACAGCCCTCAAGAACCTGGGCCATCTGCCCACACAAAGAGTGATGCACCTTCCCAGGGACACAGAGACTGCATGGCAGTTCCATCACGGCAGCCTGCACATCTGCCATCTCCTCGCAATGTCAGCTGAAAGGAACCAGGAATGCCAGTTGGTCCTCATCTTGTAGGTAGGAAAACTGAGATTCAGATGAGTCCAGCCATGTGTCCAGTCACACAGCTGGTTAGTAACATCACCAGGGTCTAGCAAGGAGCCTGGCCCAGTTAACACTACTACACAAAGGATCTGGGGAAGGAATCCATTGATCCCAGAAGGAAGCATGATCTCTCATTGCAGTCCAGCACCCCTCTTACAATCTCCCACTGATGCATGCTGACCTTACTTCAGAAAATGGGGAATTCACTTACCCTATGGGTAACCACAAGAAGAAGGATATGGGAGAAAAACATAAGAAATGGAATTCAAAAGGAGAGATTTGACTTGAGACTGACCATTGGCTTTCATTGCTTCACCTTCTGTGAGGAGGATATTAATGTCTCTGCGAGCCCAAGGATCTCTCACTGCTGGGGACTACCTTCTCCAACTCATCAAACACATTCGAACACACCATGTCTTACATTAAGTCAGATCTATACTTACTCATGGGGCTGGGATTTAGCTCAGTGGGTAGAGCGCTGCGCTGCAGTCTCTGAGGCCCGGAGTTCAATTCCCAGCAGCGCAAAAATGGGAGAAGGGCCTGGCAATCCACTCCCAATGCAATCCCGAAACAGTCAGCCATTGAAAACCCTATGAGGGTCACTATGAGTCGGATACCGACTCGACGGCACCTAACAACAACATACTTATTCATGAGGAATCTGTACGTCAACCAGGAGGCAGTTGTTCAAACAGAAGAAAACACTGCTTGATTTAAAGTCAGGAAATGTATGTGTCCAGGGAGTATCTTTTCATTGTACCTCTTTAATTTCCATGTTGAGCAAATAAACTGTGTAGGTGGACTTTATGAAGAAGAATGTGGCATAAGTATAGGAGGAATTTTCATTGACAACTTGCGATATGCATATAACACAATTTTACTTGCTGAAAGTTAAGAAGATTTGAAACACTTGCTAATGAAGATCAAAGAACACAGCCTTCAGTATGGATTGTGCCTCAACATCAACAAAACAAAAGTCTTTGCCAACTGAGTCAGTACACAACTTCATCATAAATGGAGAAAAGATTGAGGTTGTCCAAGATTTTTTCTGTACTTGATTATAACAATCAACACCCAGTCAAGAAATCAAAAACACACATTGCACTGGGAAAGGTTGTTGCAAAAGACCTCTTTAAAGTGTTGAAAAGATGTCACATTGAAAATGAAGGTGTGCCTGACTCATGCCATGGGATTTTCAGTTGCATCATATGGTTGTGAAAGCTTGACAGTGAGTTAGGGAGATAAGAGAAGAATTGATGCTTCTGAATTATGGTATTGGAGACAAATATTGAATATACCGTGGACTGCAAAAAGAACCAACAGGTCCATCCAGGAAGAAGTGCAACCAGAGTGTTCCTTGGAAGCAAGGATGTCTAGACTGCATCTTCTGTATTTTAGACATATTGTCAGGAGGGACCAATCCCTGGAGAAGGATATGACATTGGGAGAGTGGCGGGTCAGGAAGACCCTCTAGTAGGTGGATTGGCACAGTGACTGCAACAACAGGCTTAAGCATAAAAAAGATCTTGTGGATGGCACAGCAGTGGGCAATGTTTCATTCTGTTGTACATAGGGTTGCTATGTGTTGGACCTGATTCGATGGCACTAACAACAACACTTAATATTTGAGTTACAAATACCTAGTTGACATAATGTTATGATTTATAGACATTTAATTAAAACATTATTGTTAGTATGTTTTTTTTAAATTAGGTCTTAAGCATTTTCATGTTGTTGTTGTTATTAGGTGCCGTTGAGTCATGTCCAACTCATAGTAACCCTTATAGGGTTTTCAATGGCTAATTGTTTTGGGATTGCCTCGGGAGTGGGTTGTCACATCCTTCTCCCATTTTTGTGGTGCTGGGAATCGGACTCGGGGCCCTCAGAGACTGCAGAGCGGTGCTCCACCAACTAAGCTAAATCCCAGCCCAAGCATTTTCATAGGACCTTGCAAAATTTTGACCCCAAGACAGGATAGAGTCACAGCTGCACTTGTTCACATCTGGCACCCATTCCAATTGGTCAGGGTCCATGCCTACCAGGAAAGTCTTTGAATGTCACCCTTGTCAAAGAAGAAACAGCCCTGTCTCTCATGGGCTTATTGTGTTATTTTGGTAAAGCCTTAGTAATAGCCTTAGTGAACAGATTCCATTTCACCTTCTGCAAAAGGAAGTAACAAGCCACAGAGTATTGCAAACAGTAATGTATTGTTACAGATTCCAGAAGTCTGAGGGCCACTTGGGGCTTCTTTTCACTGTCAGGAGCAGGATCCCATACCCGAAGACTACACAGATGTGGACACTCCTCACTGAAGATGATCATCAGAGGACACACAGAGCATTTTAGAGTTTGATATTGCACAAACACATTATGCTAATAGAGGTTAGACAAAAGGATTGGTCAACTGCTGTTACCCACCTCATCCACCACCCAGAAACTTTAGTCCTGGCGGCAAATATCTGGGCTTCTCAGCCAAAGGGGAGATCATAGATCCCCTCCCTCAGACAGATACGCACATTCAGTTCATCTGTTGCATGGGGTTGGAGAGAGGAAGTGGCCCTGAGCAAACAAAGCCATGGAGCCCTGAACCCATCACAACATCATCCTTCCTGCATATGCAGCTGGTATCATGAAGCACTCCAGGAACAGAGGAGGAGTCTGGGGTTTAGAACCAGACCCTCCTGAGTGGGCATCCTGGCTGTTGCTTGTTAACTGTGAGACTTGGGAAAGTTTAGTGGATCTTCCTACCATTTTTCCTTATCTTTAAAATGGGCAGAGTCCTCCTACCTGAAAGGGTTGTTGTAAGCTCTGAGGGGGATATTGTTCATAAAGCACCAGCCCTACAGTAGCCACACATGTTCTTGCTTTTCCACTCCATGTCACATGCTCCTTTGAACATTCCCACTGCAGCCCGGAAGTGAATGTACATAGCCAGGGGTCTAAGAACCTGGAGGGGAAGTGGAATATCGATTTGTATGCATACTTAGCCATCTATAATCTGCATGACTTTGGGACAGTTATATAACCTCTCTGAGCCTCTTCACCTGCAAAGGGGAAATGAAACAAGCTGGACATGGTGGTACATGCCTACAACTCCAGCAATTCAGGAGGCAGAGGCAGAAAGATGGCAATTTCAAGGCTAGAGGCAAACTGTGTAACTTAGTGAGACTCTGTCTCAAGATAAAAAATAAAAGGAGCTGAGGGTGCAGCTCGGTGATAGAGCACTTGCAAAGTATGTGCAAGGCCTTGGATTCAGCCCTCCAGTACTGAATTTTTTAAAAAAGGAACTGAAAGTAATATATACCTCTAGGGATAACCAGAAAGATTAAATGAATGTGGAAGTGTTCAAAAGAGTGTCAACACACGCACACACACACACACACACCTCATTGTCTACTGGCAATTGTGATTTTTTAATAGTATATGCTCAATAAATGCTAATTGAATTTAAATTAATCTGTAAGTATCCAAGAAAAAAAGAGTTTCGTTCATTAGAAGCAGATGCCCCTCCTGTTCAAATAAAGTTTCCTGGAGTATTTCCATTTCTCCAAAACCCACTCTTTCCTAGTAGAAATGTCTCCAGAGGGCAGAGCAGAACTCTGCCTGGATTGTCCTGGATTGTCAGTGAGGTACATTTCATGGGATTTACTGAGTTATATTTCTCAACTTCATGTCCCTGAGAGGCATTTATCAAGTGATATGTTATTTCATCTCCATTTCTCAGAAAAACAAATAATGTCAAAGCAATAACCATTGCTCTTTTCTTTCCTAATTCCTTTTCACCAAGCTTCCAACTCTACCCTACATAAAAAGAAGCCCCCATGCAAGATGACAGAAGGAAAATCATGGAGGGGCCCTAAGGGGTTTGGCCTTCTCAGACTTACAGCCTGGTAGAGATGGTCTGTGTCCCAAGCAAAGCATGCTGGTCTGTAAGTTCACTGCATAAAGTATGGCTCATGAACAAAGAGCACTGGCATCACATATGAACTCATTAGAAACATGGAATCTCAGCCCCACCCTAGAACAAATGAATCAGAATCTGCAATTTATAAAGGTTTCCAAATGATATTTTGATACATTAAGGTTTGGAGAAGCATTGTTTTTAGTGGATACCGTGGGAAGTTTGAGGTCAGGAGAATTGTGTTCTCATCCTGATTCAACCATTCACTACCTGTGTCATCCTGGAAAACTGATTTCTCACGAGTCTCCAGGTCTTCCTCTGAGTAACTAAGGACAATTATAATGCTCTTCCCCAACACACTGTCAGGACTACTTGAGCACTATGTTGGAGAAGAGTTGATGCTTTTGAATTACTGTACTGGAGACAAATGTTGAATATACCAAGGACTGCCAAAAGAATCAACAGATCTGTCCTAGAGGAAATGCAACCAGAGTGCTTCTTGGAAGCAAAGATGGCTACATTGGATCTTACATATTTTGGACATGGTGTTAGGAGAGACCAATCCCTGAAGAAGGACATCATGTTTGGGAGAGTGGCAGGTCAGGAAAAAAAAAAAAAAAGGAAAACCCTCAACTAGATGGATTGACACAGTGGCTGCAACAATGGACTTAGACATAAAAAAGATTGTGTGCATGACATGGTATCAGGCAGTATTTTGTTGTCATATGTAGGGTCTTTATGAGTTGGACTCAACTGGATGGCACCTAGCAATAGCAACAATGTTGATAGTGCTTTATAATATATTATGTGACATAATAGACATAAGATTTTAGACATAAGAGATAATAGACATAAGAGATAGGCATAAGATTTTAATTCTTTCCACTATACATATTTTCCCAAGTAGCTACCGTGACCTATGGAACAAATAGCCAACCTTTTGAGTTGAGGGCAGGAGAGCCCACCCCAAATGAGCCCACTTACATTGAAATGATGACGGCTGCAACCCCTACTCCAGGGTGGGCACGGTACTTTTCTTGTTTCCCAAGGCTCTTATAAATACTGAGACCAGGTGGTTTCATAGCATCAGGAGGCCAAACTATCCACAAAATCCCTAGGAGTCATGCCACATTAACACTTTTAAGCCATAAAACAGAATCCCATGGACAAACAACAGGAGCTTTGGAAACATAGAGTTCTGACTTTAAATTCTGGCTCTGCGACTCCTAGCTATGACCTTAAGCAAGTCAGGCTCAGTTTTCCTAGACTCTGTTTATCTGTACAATGAATACAGATTTTACTAGACTGTTGTAAGGATGTTGGAAGATGAAATGTGTAAAGCATCTAATAATATAGCACCTGGCACATTGATGCATATCAGAAATTACTGTTATAGGTAATAAGAATTATAATGTCCATTACAGATGTCTGGCTTTCCTATGACAATGAGGAACTTGTCCTAGGCAAGTATCTTGGACTTGAAAACTTAGGAGAAACATTCAGTTATTGACTCATTTTTTGTTTGGTTGGTTGGTTGGTTTTAGTTTTTTTCATTTTGTTTTGGGGTGTGTGTGTGTGTGTGTGTGTGTGTGTGTGTGTGTGTGTGATTTTAGGGATCAAACTGAGGGCTTTATGCATGCTAGACAAGTGCTCTATCACTGAGTTACATCCCCAGCCCACTCATTGACTTATGTAGCACTTATTAAACACCATCTGTATGCAAGGAAACTTTGTGCAGTGGAAAGAGCATAGACTGCTGTCAGAAGAGGGAGGTTTGGATCTTGAGAGCTCCTCTGTGTTCTTGGATTCTAGACTGTGTCAAGTTTCAGTGTGTTACTAAATCAGGGACAACTGATTTCTCAATAAAATCAGAAATAGCCTGGATTGGGTGGAAAAATAATGAAAAAAGAGAGTACAGCAGAGAGCTCCACATCTCAGGGAATCAGGGATAACCCAGCCTCTAGGACAGAGCCCAGATTGTAGGTCCTTACTGTCATCAAAAGTAATGTTTGGCTTTATGTTCTTTGAGGAGCTTGGAACATGCCACATGTTGGGATAATGTCTTACAGCAGCAACACTCGAACCTCAGTGTACATCAGAGTCACCCAGAGAGCTTATTAAATATACGGATCACCGGGCCCTGGCTTCAAAGAGTCTAATCCAGCAGAGCAGGGTATCTGCATACTTTACAAGTATTTTTGATGCAGGTAGAAGAAATTCTGATGTGGGGACTGAAACCCAATTTTCCTAGTTTGAAATCCCATTTTTTTCTACCAGGTTAAAAGTTTCTCAGATTGCTAGATGTACACATGGGTGGGTTGCTGGATGGGTGGGTGGACAGATGAATGAATGAATGGCAGGTTCCCTGACACAGGTTCACACAGCCACAGCTAGGTAAGAGAAGCTGGGGTCCTGAAACTATCTCTACTGTCTCATTACCACTGAGCTCTCTAGTGCTAAGCAGTTGATTCTGGAACACCAATCAAAGCCACCTTGGCACTATAGAAAGGGTCTGAACTATGGAATCAAAAGACATGACTTCAAGAGCAAGTGCTGGTGCTCTCTTGTATGAACACATGGAATCCACAACTTTATTGAACTTTGACTTTCTTATTTGTAAAAAGAAGATAAATGTGCCCAAACTAAAAGGCTGTTCACCACTAAAACAGAGTAGCTGCCAGCCAAGTTCACCCGCTCAGGCCACACCCCCAGGCCCATTGCACTTTTCCTCCTGATCTGAAATCCTAAGGGAGACACAATAACTCCTCACTCGTATGCACACATTACTTCCAGGGACATGGTCCCATTTGAAGCTCTCGTGAGCTGTGTGGGGGTTCGGATTCACAACTGACAGAGAGCTGAGGCAGTCAGAATACAGAAGAGTCAAGTCCAAGGTCGTCTGCAGCAGTTGAGTAGCTGCAGGACACATGGGCATCTTACAGATCTAAGGATGTAAGTCCTGTGGTCTTTCAACTGCCTGGTATCTCCTCCCAAAAGGCCAATGTCACATGAAGTCCCAAAATCACAGACAATTTGGGAGTGGAGAAGGGTCACAGTTAAAGTCATTAAGTTGGTCTCTAACATTTGAAACCAAAAGATTATAATTAAAAGAAATTGAATTTTCAATTCCTGTGTGTTTATATCTTGCCGCTCAAGACTAGATGGACTGAAGGCCTTTCTGGGAAGTGTTTCCCTTTGAAATCCCCCCTTCAGGCTGTTTCATGGACTCTTTGTCCCTTTGGCCTTCAGAAGGCATTTTTGTGTCCTGGTTTCTGATAGAGGTGGCTCTGTGAGGGGCTAGAGCCTATTTATCCTAACTTGCTCTGTCGTCCCTAATGTACTGTCACACTAGTGACTTGCTGTGCAATGCTAGAAAGGAAACAATAAAATGCACAATTAAGAGTGTGGCTAATGCCTCCCAAGGAGTCAGGCTCTCTGGAGGTCACATTTCCCAGGAATTCATTGCCTGTGGACAGATTCCCCTCGGTCTTCAGAGAAGCTCATCTGTGGGGTGTCTGCCTTGCCTTTGCACCACTTTGCCCCATAGAGCTGGGGATTATTTGGAAGTGGGAGGGGGAATCAAGATGCGCAGGGCCACATCACCAGATGACCCTACAAAGTGAGATAGACCTGACTCTCCTTTTCTGTGGAAGTTGTCACTACAACTTGGGTCTAACCCTTGCTCAAGGAGCCTGTCCGGTTCTAGCTTCTATGATGCTCAATGGCCTAGAACCAAGAGATCCCAATTATTCTTCTGATTTTTAAAGTAGGTCTAAGTCTTCCTGGTTCTGTACTCTTAGGAGAGATTGAAGGAGTTTGTGTTTTCTGAGACCCTTTTAACAAAACTGCTTGACTTCCCTCCAACCAAACAGTCCCAGAGTCGGGGCAATATCACCCTCATATTGTCAACAGATGGAGGTGGTGGGACCCTGGTATATTAGAGTTCTCCAGAGGAACAGAGGCAGTAGTATGGAGAAAGAGAGAAAGTGGCCGGGTGGCGGGGTAGATGAATGGGACTAGATAGTCCTACTTTAGACCTACTTACTATAGAGAACTGGCTCATGTAGGTATAGAGGCTGACAAGTCCAAGTCCAAAGGCTGTCAAGCAGGAGAATTCTTTCTCACTCATGAGAAGGTCACCTTTTGTTTATTCATTGGAATAGATCCATTTATACTGGGAAGGGAAATATGCTCTCTTCAGTGTATAGACTCAAATGTGAGTCTCATCTAACAACACTCTCACAAGCCACATGCGGTAGCGTATGCTTGTAATACCAGCAACTCAGGAGGCAGAGGCAGCCCGTGTTACTTAGTGAGACCCTATCTCAAGACAAATGATAAAATACTGGATGGGGGTGCAGCTCTGTGTAGGGCACTTGCAAAGTATACACAGGCTCTGGGTTCAGTCCCCCAGTACTTCCAAAAACAAAACAACAAAACAAAACAAAAACACTCTCACAGACATACCCAGAATAACATTTGATAATTATCTGGGCATTCCATGTTCCAGTCAAATTAATACACAAAATCAATCTCACTAGAGAGAAGTTAGGACAAAGAACCAGTGTGCACTTAATATACTCATGCACTGAACATGTTATATAACTCTCTCCAAAGACATACAACCACATATGGTAGATCCCTAGCCCGGCTGACCTAAGAGACTATTTTTTCCCCACTGTTTTTTCCACTTGTCTCAGATGATCCTAAACATAATCTTATCCCCAGTAGATTCATCAGGCAAGACAGAGTCCAATGGCAGCAAGAAACCAGAGTACCATTGACAATAGAAGTGTGTGTGACCCAGCAACTCTTTATCTATCTAGACTGCAGGGACATCAGACCTCATTCCAAAAGCTGCATCCAAATTCCTTCCCAGTTGTCCCAATTGCCCACTCTTAGAGGAGCTCATATGCGCAATCCCATATGAAGGGAACCCAGGCAGGAGCAGGTACTAGGTGAATTGTGAAGTAGAAAAGTTGCTTTTTAGCTCCTTTGCTCTCTCCAACCCAGGAGGCCCACCCTACCACCAGCCCTGCACATACCCCTTTGGCATGCCAGTCCTATTTCTGGCATGCAACCCTCAAGTGACTTCTACTCTGGGAACTTCTAGCCAAGGGGAATAGGAACTAGTTCAAAGACAGCAGGGGCCAGCTGGTATCCTTTAAATCACATTCTGGCAGCACCAAGAACCATACTTCAGGGTCCTGTGATGCCAACTTATTGGTTTATGCCTTAAATGAATTCCCCCATGATCTCTTACCCTGGAACACAGCCTCCTCTGAGTTTTGAGCAGACAGATGGATTTTCTATACTCTCCATGTAGCTAGCGACAGCTTTACAAGAGGTCTTGGGACAATTGCCTCCAAGGTTTTGCTTGTTCTTTGGAGCCTCCCTTTCTATCTTATCCTCAATTATTGCTACCACCACCATATGACACTCCTGGGAGAGGGGTAAAAACTCAACTCGTTCACCCTCCTCACCAAAGATGACCTCTTTCAGCCCCTTGCCTAGCCCCAATCCTTGAATGCTGGGCTATAAAGGAGGGCTCATGCCTGAGGAGGGTTGATGTTGAGTAGAGCCAAGGCCAGTTGTAGGATAGAGGAGGCTGGGACCTAGAGGTAAAACTGCTGCTCAGCCCCAAGCTGGAGATGTGGTCAGAAGGAGGCAGGAAGACTGCAGCATGGGGTACAGTCAGCATGGACATCACAGGCATCCCATGCTTTAAGAAAGATATCAATGACAGATTGTCTTATGCATAATAAAGGAAATCTGCATTTGCTATTTTTTTAAAAAGGTGACCAGAGGGTTCTCTGAAGAGTGACCATCCCCACTCTCCAAACCCTACCCACTGGGAGCACATCCACCTTATGGTCAGCTCTCTGGGCGCCGTTCTCAGGCCATGTCTCTGGCACCATTGCAGATGCACCCCACTGTTGAGTCTCTCAGGCATCAAAGAACACTAAGAAAGTTTTGGGGTAAGCCAGGCTGGTGGATCTCAAGAAACAGGCTCTGCTAAACAAATGCAGAAACCATTTTCCAGAAGTGACAGCAGATGCCATGATGTAAATTATGACAAATCTGACCAGCTACTGTCAAACTAGGGGTAGCACATGATTCTTTCTTTAATGTGTTTAATTTTCAGGCATCTCAGCCAGTCTGGAATATCTTAGAGCTGATGGAGGGGGATGGGGGGGTGAACAAATAACTCAGAGTTGAGGATGAACGTCCAAAGGAAGGAGCCGAAGGAGAAACATCGAGGCAGAACAAGAAGGCAGGGACTCTGTGGGGCTCGTAGCTCCAGAGCTGAACTTGCAGCTTGGACAAAGCTGACTTT
Source organism: Pedetes capensis (assembly GCA_007922755.1). NCBI lineage: Eukaryota > Metazoa > Chordata > Mammalia > Rodentia > Pedetidae > Pedetes > Pedetes capensis. The sequence continues at coordinate 144,669 of VMDO01001713.1, forward strand.
AAGCCGACCTTCAGCAGCGCTTCTTAGCAATGTACACCAGGCAATCGCTGGTAAATCTTTATTAATTTTAATTGGCGGCACCCATTTATAAGAACCATTAAAAAGGATAAATTGAGCCCATCCGGCGTAATGTCTTTTGTTAATTAGTTTGTCAGCACTGTTTTAATATCCCCTAATGACTTCATATTTCAGACCTGACATTAAAGGAGACGCTGTGAGAAAGGAAATGGTCTTATCACAGTGTACTGTACCGTTTTTCTTTTTTGAACAAAAAGTGTCCTTCCAAATGCTGACCAAGGTTAGATGTCACTTCGTTCTCAAAGGTAGATGCTTGGGGAATGTGGAGGCCCCCAGTTCTGTATCCAAGTCCCACAACTCCATCATTTCTCAACTTTCCTCTTCCAACCATCTCAGTCACCCCAAAACACTCATTCCTTTCTTCTTCCCTGCTTTCCTCTATTTATTCAACAAACATTTATTAAGCTTCTCAGAATCATGGCGATAGGTTGGGATAGAGTCAAGAAAGACGAAGATACTTTCTAGAAAAAAGACCTAAAACTTCCCATTCTGCATCAAAGGGCTTTTTTCACAAATCCAACACCAGCAATTTTGTTTTGGCAAGAAACAAACTATGGGAAGGATGAGAAAGAAGGACAAATAGATAACCCCTCGTCCAAACTGCTTTGCTCTAAAATCAGATGAAAACCAAAACCAACCAAGGAGTCCCATGGGAAGAGCATAGGTTTGATGGGGGAAGTGGGAGAAAGAGAGAGGAGAGAAGACCATGTTTGGCTCTTAGAGCCACTGCTTTACCAAAGCCCAGCATGGGCTTCACAGGAAGGGGCATGAGATGAGGCAGGGAATGCTGGAAGCTTCAGGAACTACTGACACATTTATAAACTCTAAACAAAAAGAAAGAAATTAAGCTTTGCTAATGTGTAATGATGGGGCTAGGATTTAGCTCAGTTGGTAGAGTGCCACTCTGCAGTCTCTGAGGTCCCGGGTTCGATTCCCAGCACTGCAAATATGGGAGAAGGACATGGCAATCCACTCCTGAGGCAATCCTGAAATAATCAGCCATTGAAAACCCTATGAGGGTCACTATGAGTCGGACACCACTCGATGGCACCTAACAACAATGTGTAATGAAGCCTGCAGCCGTAGCCCTGTGGTTTCAGATCCTGTCAGATCTTGGAAGCTAAGCAGGGTCAGGCCTAGTAGTTGAATGGGAGACTTCTTGGGAACACCAGATGCTTTAGGTTTGGGAGACAGCCCCAGCAACCCACTCCCAAAAATCAATCTGCCATTGAAAATCCTATGAATAGCAGAGAAGCACTGACAATAATGTTTTGCCTGTTGTACATAGTGTCACTGAGTTGGACACTGACTCAATGGCACATAACAATAACAACAACAATGTGTAATGAAAAGTTCATTCTGCCTCTCTTCTTTGGTCTGTGTGTCCCAGGGCCACTGAAACTAGGGGTCAGGAACAAGGAGGTGGGGCATTGTAAAGAGGGAGGAAAGATGCTAGCTGCTCACGTGGGCTCCTCGGTTTCCTGTATGTTGGCCAGTGGCAGCTGTGTCTGCCTGCTGAAATAAATTTACAAGCAACATTGTCTCATTTGAAGTGAATCACCCTCCCAAAAAGGACAATTAGAAATCGTAGCTTAAACCACAAGTTGACATGAAAAATGAGAGCTGAAACTTCCCCCTCTCCTACTACAAGATCTCTGTGGACCCTATGATGAGATAAAAATAGTGTTGCTCTAATCACATCTGACAAGCTATTGGCCAGAAAAATATGAAAAATTATCAAGAAGACTATTTGAAGTGTGGATTCACATCCACTATTCCTCACAGTAAACTTTGCCCTAGGCATATTCTGTGCCTCAAGATAATACCGAATGATTACATCACTAGTCTGTGCTTTATGAATGGATAGACATAAATAGAGGTTCATGCATGCCCCCACAATTCTTACTGACAGTGTATACAACTATAAAAGTAGGTCTGGAGACTTCCCACGTGTGGGACGCTTGAAAAATATGTAACTCCCTGGATCCTCAATTTTCTCACCTATAAAATGGTAATAACTCCATCTACTGATCTAATGATAAGATATAAAACTCTTACCCTGCTCATCATAGAACCTGGCACTGGAAATGGGCACATCACAGACAGAGCTATTGTCACCACCACCACCACCTCCTTCACCATTACACCCATAAGCAACACAGTGTGCAGCAACTATTAAATCACTGAGGAACACACACACACACACACACACACACACACACACACACACACACAAACACACCACAGTCCCCTAAAAAGAGGTGATAAGAGTTCTACTCAGAGCTTAAACCTCTCTGGCTACTCTAACTCAGGAGAACTCTCTCCTCCCTCCTGTGTTTTCTGGATACTCTAGAGCAAAGCTTCAGCAACTCCAACAGGTAAATAGTATCTATAAATGAAGAGAGCCCGTGGGACTGGGAAGAGTTTCAGGGAATACAGCCTGTTCAAAGCAGTGACTGTAGCAATGCCCATCATCTGATAACTTCAGAGACTGGTGGTCCTTGGCTAGTGGGCTGCCCAGTCTCTAGAAATGCCTCGCGGCCACATGGCTTGTATCAGTGGGGCTTGAGAACTCTTAAACTTCAGGTCCAGGGGATCACCTGATTTCTACAGCCGCCTCCTGCCTGCGGAGTGCTTACTCCTGGACAGGATCTGAAAGCATTGTGCCCAGGTCTCCACGATTGTCTGCAGTGCTCTACTTGCTTCCCCCACTCTCCAGTGCACTCGGGAGGCAGCCCTGGGCTTGGACATGCCCAGCTCCATAGTGTACCAACTGGAGTGAATGAGACCTGCCCAGCCGGCAGGCCACGAAGCAAAGTGCTTCTGCCGGCTGCTCCTGGTACACAAAGAAGGGAAGCTTCTAAAGGGAATGCAGGCCTGACAGCCGATCCTTGACCCACCCAGGCATAGCACTAGCCTCAACAATAGGATAGACAAGAAACTCCAACTTTAACGGACCACTCCATCCACTTGGCAGACTCCAATGTTAGAGGACCCAGAAAGAAACTCCTTTACTTGGCTGTCAGCTGATCGTGCTGTAGAGGATTGCTTGTTGCTGTGATGCTGAAAGCTATACCACTAGTACCTCAGATACCAGCAGGGCCACATATGGTGGACAGGTTTCAGCTGAGCTTCCAGACTAAGGCAGACTAGGGAGAAGGACCTGGCAGCCCACTCTGGAAACAATTAGTCATTGAAAACTCTATGAATAACAGAGATGCACTATCAAATATAGTGCTGGAAAATGAACCCCCCAGGTTGAAAGGCATTCAAAAGACAACTGGGGAAGAGTTACTGCCTCAAAGTAGAGCTGATCTTAATGATGGGAATGGAGTAAAGTCCCTGGGACCTCCATTTACTGATGTGGCACCGCTCAAAATGAGAAGAAACACAGTGGCTGCAACAATGAGCTCAAGTGGAAAAAAGATCATGTGCATGGCAGTGTCAGATAGTGTTTCGTTCTTTTATATATAGAGTCATTATGAGTCGGACCCAACTCCATGGCACCTACCAACAAAAACAACAGTAAGAAACTGCTCCATTCCTTTATCAGATTTTAAAAATTTTTTTCCTTTTCTTTTTCCTTTGTGTGTTCCCTTTTTTCTTTTTAGTGTACTTTTAGTGTTGCTTTTACTTTATTTTAATTAACATAGACCAATGGATTTCATTGTGACATTTTTATACATGTATATCATGTACATTACTCATATTTCCCCCACATTACCCTCTCTTAGCCCCCCACCCACTCCCACTGTCCCCTTCCTTCTCCCAAATAGTCCCCCTTCTGCTTTCATGTCATATACATATATAATTTTTTTAAATCTAAATTCCACTTGAGAGAAACATGAGATATTTGTCTTTCTGAATTTAGCTTATTTTGCTTACTATAATGATCTCTAGTTCTATCCATTTTCCTGAAAATGACATAATTTCATTCTTCTTTATGGCTAAATAAAACTCCATTATGAATATATATATCACATTTTCTATGTTCATCTGTTGACGACCAACTAGACAGATTCCAATAATGTGGCTATTGTGAATAGTGCCACAACACACATGGAGGTACAGGTATCTCTGTGGTGTGCTGACTTAGATTCATTTCAGTATATACTCAGCAGTGGTATAGCTGGATCATATGATAGCTCTAGTGTTTGCTTTTTGAAGAAACTCCATTCAAATTATTTTATTTTTAACATTTTTCTCTTCTTACATTTATCTAATTTTATTTACATATTATTTGTTTATTGTGTAATCAGATTTTTTTTATCTCTTGCTCCTTTCTCTCCTTCTTCCTAACATTCTTCTCTATTCTTTTTTGCTTTCTCTTATTTAACCTTGTTTCTACTTCCTCCTTCCCCTTCCCCCTTCCTTTATTGGATTTCTTTGTGATTTTTACTTTTACCTTAATTTTTAACTTCATAGAATATGCTACATTGTCTTGGCCATTTTCTGTTCTATGTTCATTGATAGTATAGTAGTTGGTTTTAATTGACTTTAATCGTTTTTCTATATGTGGTTTTGTTTGGTGGTATTGCTGTTATAGTGGTTCATTTTATCCTGAGTTATACTAGGGATTGAGTCCTCAAGAAAGGGCTGCTCACTAAGAAGGCCTCCAAATAAAACTAGAAGAGATATTCATGGCAGCAGATGTGTAAATCACAATACAGAAGCACAAGAAACATGCCTATTTTGGAGGCAAGATGACTCCTCTAAAATATCATAACTCCTCAACAACCAAATCCAAAGATACTGAGATGGTTGAAATGTCAGATAATTAATTCAAAATTCTAGTTTAAAAAATTGTCCACATTGCCATGCTGCATGTCTATGATCCTAGCAACTTGTGAGGCTGAGGCAAAAGGATTGCAAGTTTGAGGCAAAAGGCAGCCTGTGTAACTTAGCAGGACCTTATCTCAAAATAGAAAATTTAAAAATGGACTGTGGGTGGAGCTCAGTGGCAGATCTCTTGCGAAGAATGTGAGAGGCCCTGGGTTCAACCCCCTACTACCTACCTATGCAAAAATGATCTATAATGTCAAATAGTACACAAATAGGCAGTTGAATTACGTAAGGAAGTCAGTTCAGGTCCTGGATAAGAAAGTCAGCAACATGGATGAGGAATTCTACAAGGAAACTGAGATTTTGAAAAAAATGGAAATGGTAGAAATAAAAAACTCAATATATCAAATAAAGTACACAGTGGAAAAATATTACCAACAGACTAGATAAAGCAGAAGAAAGAATATCAGGGATTGAAGACAAGGTTTGGGAAATACTACATTCAGATATAAATAAATAAATAAATAAATAAGACCACAACTTTCAAGAACACTGGTACATGATCAACAGAATAAACCTAGGAGTCTGTGGGGTAGAAGAAGGATTTGAGATTGAAACTAAAGGCATAGAAATTATAGCAGAAAATTTCCTAAATTTAGGGAAAGATATGGACATCAAAGCATAAGAGGCAGTTAGAATCCCAAGTAGATGTTACTAAAAAAAAAAAAAAAAAGTTTCTCCATGACACATTACAGTCTACAGAGGAAAGAAACAAGATTAAAAGCTGTAAGAGAAAAATGCCCATCACTTAAAAAGGCAAATTCATCAGAATAACATCTGACCTCTCAATTGTTAGTTGTTGTTAGGTGCTATCGAGTCGAGTCCGACTCATAGCGACCCTATGTACAGCAGATCGAAACACTTGCCATTTCTGTGCTAGGCAAACGATCTTATTTATGTTTAAGCCCATTGTTGCAAACACTGTGTCAATCCATCTGGTGGAGGGTTTTCCTCTTTTGCATTGACCTGCCACTCTCCCAAACATGATGTCTTTCTCTAGGGATTGATCTCTCCTGACTACATGTCCGAAATATGTAAGACGCATTCTGGCCATGCTTGCTTCCAAGGAGCACTCTGGTCGCACTTCTTCTAGGACAGATTTGTTGGTTCTTTTGGCAGTCCATGGTATATTCAATAGACGTCTCCAGCACCACAATTCAAAAGCATCAATTTTTCTCCTGTCTCCCTTGTTCAATGTCCAGCTTTCACAACCATATGATGCGACTGAAAATACCATGGCGTGAGTCAGACGCACCTTCGTCTTCAATGTGACATCTTTGCTTTCCAATACTCTAAAGAGATCTTTTGCCACAGATTTTCCTAGAGCAATGCTTCTTTTCATTTCTTGACTGCTGCTTTCTCGGGTGTTGATTATAGAACTAAGTAAAGCAAAATCTTGGACAACCTTAATCTTTTCTCCATTTATTGAGAAGTTGCATATTGACCCAGTGGTAAGGAGTTTTGTTTTGCTGATGTTTAGTCGCAACCCATATTGAAGGCTATGCTCTTTGATTTTTATTAGTAAATGTTTTAAATCCTTTTCACTTTCAGCAAGCAGAGGACCTCTCAATAGAAATCCTAAACTTCAGGAAACCATGGAATGATATATTTCAAGGCCTGAGAGTAAATAACTGCCACCCAAGATTGCTAAACTAGCAAAGTTATCTTTTTAAATTGATGTAGAAATAAAGACCTTCCAAGATAAGAACAAACTAAGGCAATTCATGACCACTAAACTAGCCTTGAATTTGTTATTGTAGTTGTGTGCTGTGGAGTCGGTGTCCTACTCATAGTGACCCTATGCACAACAGATGAAACACTATTGTTGATGCTTCTCTGCTATTCATAGGACTTTTAATGGCTGATTGTTTGGGGGGCATGAACTGCCAGGCCCTTCTCCCAAACCTACAGTACCCAGTATTCCCAGGTGGTCTCTCATCCAAGGACTCACCAGTCCCCACCCTGATTAGCTTCTAAGAGCTGACGGGATCATACCCCACAGTGGTATACTTACAGCAATCTTACACATAGAGGAGGAAGAAAAACTGTCACAAATACGAGAGTTCAGGAAAGAATAAATTTTTTGAGAGGAATAGATGAACAAATGAGAACTAATACACCAGAAAATTTCTAATGTAAATATGGGAGAAAAAAAAGAACAATATTTGAACTAACCACAAAATGACCAGCAAAATTATAGGAATCAGCAAATATTTCTCAATAACAATTCTATAGATAAATGGTCTTAACTGTATAATTAAAAGATGCAGAGTAGCTGATTGAATTTTAAAAACACAAGATCCAACTGTTTTTTGGCTGCAAGAAACACACCTTGCTGGCAATGGCACACACAATCTGAAAGTGAAAGGATAGAAAGCAATATACCAAGCAAGTGAATGCCAAAAATAAGCACAAGTAGCTATACTCATAAGCCAGAATTGATCAGAAGAGATAAAAAATGTCACTACCTATTAATAAATGGAACAATCCATCAAGAAGATACAATAATTATAAATATATGTACACCAAACATTAGTGCATACAATTTTATAAAACAAATACTAGTGGGTATGAAGAGACAGATAGGTCCAAATATAATAATAGTGAGTGACTTCAGTATACCATTTTCATTAATGGATTATCCAGACTAAAATATATCAACAAAAAACTTCAGAGTTAAACTGCATGTAGATCAAATGGACTTAACAAGTATCTACAGAATATTACAACCAACAGCTACAGAATACACCTTCTTCTAAGCAGTGCATGGAACTTTCTCTAAAATAGATCACATTTTAGGCTATAAGGAAAGTCCTAATAAACACAAAAAACTGAAATAATTTCTTGTATTTTATCACATCGTATGGAGTAAAACTAGAAATCAATAGCAAGAGAATCTACAGAAAATATATAAATACATGGATATTGAATAATACACTCTAAATGATAAGGAAGTAATTGAAGATATCAGAAAAGGAATCTAAAAATTCCCTGATAAACACAAAACACAAAACATTTCAATAAAATACTTGCAAAGCAAATTTGACAACACATTTGAAAGATCATACACCACGATCAAGTTGATTTCACTTCAGGGATGCAAGGATAGCCCAATCTACATAAACCAATAAATGTAATACAGCACATAAATAGATTCAGGGATAGAAATCACACAATCATCTCAATAGATGAAGAAAAAGTCTTTGACAAAGTTAAATATCTCTTCACAATAAAAGCCATGAAGAAACTAGGAACAGAAAGAACATACCTCAGCATAGAGAAGGCTATGTACCATAAACTTATAGTCAACATTATACTAAATGGGAAAAACTGAAAGCATTCTATAAAATCAGGTACAAGACAAGGGTATCCACTCTCTGAACTCTTACTCAATATAGTGCTTAAATTCTTAGCCAGAGCAATAAGGCAAGAGAAAGAAATAAAAGGAATACAAATAGAAAAGAAAGAGGTCAAATTATACCTATTTTTAGACAATAGCATTCCATACTTAAAAGACCTTACAGACTCTACCAGAAAACTTTTATACCTGATCAAGACTTTCATCAAAGTAGTAGGATACACAATCAACATATGAAAATCAGTAGTTTTTATATATACCAATAACAATATGCTAAGAGAGAAGTCAGGAAAACAATCTCATTCACAAATATCTAGGAGTAAACCTAACCAAAGAGGATAAAGACAGCTACAACAAAATTTTTAAAACACTGAAGAAAGAAATTGAAGAAGATACTATAAGATGGAAAGAAGTCCCATGCTCATGGATCAACACAATTAATGTTGTGAAAATGGCTATATTACCAAAGGCAATCTATAGATTCAATGTAATCTCCATCAAAATTCCACTGGTATTCTTCACAAAAATAGGAAAAAATCCTAAAACTCATATGGAAGCTCAAAAGACACCAAATAGCTAATGCAATCCTGAGCAAAAAGAGTAATACTTGAGGTATCATAATGCCTAATTTCAATTATATTACAGAGCCCTAGCAACAAAAACAGCATGGTACGGCACAAAAAACAGTCAGGTAGACCAATGGCGTATAATAGAGGACCCAGAAATAAACCCATGTAGCAATACCCACTTGATTTTTGACAAAAATTGAAAAGTATATATTGGAGAAAAGATTATCTCTTCAACAAAGGGTGCTGGAAAACTGGCTATTCATATATAGAAGAATGAAACTAGATCCCTATCTGTTAGACACTACAAAAATAAATTCAAAATGAATAAAAAAAACTTTAAGACCTCAAAATTTGAAACTGCCATAGGAGAACATAGGGAAAACACTTCAAGATACAGGCATAAACCAGGAAATAATAGCAAGAATTAACAAAAGAGATTGCACAAAGTTTAAAAACCTCTGCACAGCAAAGGAAACAATTAACAGAGTGAAGAGACAGTCTATAGAATGGGAGAAAGTTTTTCCAGCTATACTTTTGACAGGGTATTAATAACTACAATATATAAAGAACTCAAAAAAGCAAACACCAGAAAACAAATAACCCAATCAATAAGTACCCAAGTGAACTGAACAAACAGTTCTGAAAAGAAGTACAAATGACCAATAAATACATGAAAAATGTTCATTATTCTTAGCCACAAGAAAAAAGGCAAATCAAAACTGCATTGAGATTCTACCTCATCCCAGTGATAATGGCTAGCATCAAGAAAATAATAATAAATGTTAGTGAGGATGCAGGGGGTGGGAGCTTAAAAACAGTTGGTGGGAATGTAAATTAATACTGCCAATATGGAAATCAGTATGGAGTTTCTTCAGAAAACTAAAAATAGAACAACTATATGATCCAGCTATACCACTCCTGGATATACACCTGAAGGAATATAAGTCAGCACACCACAGAGATACCTGCACATCCATGTTTATTGTGGCACAATTCACCGTAGCCAAGTTATGGAATCAGCTTCTTTAGCCATCAACAGATGAAAAAAAAATGTGGTATATATACTCAATGGAATTTAATTTTCCTTAAAGGAGAATGAAATAATATCATTTGCAGGAAAATGGATATAATTGGAGATAATCATATAAATTAAGCAAAATAAACTGGACTCAGAAGATAAATATGTCATGTTTTCTCTCATATGAGTATAGATTCAAATATATATGACATTAAATTCAAAGGGGGAATTTTGGGGGTAGGGAAGGGGACCAGAAGGAGGAGGGGGTGGAGGACAAGAGAGAGAGTGAGTATGAGCATAGTGCATGATATACATGAATGAAAATGTCATAATGAAACCCATCATTCTGTTAAATAAATAAATAAATGAAAAAATAAATGTTTTTCAAAAGTATGGCTATTTCCCAGCACCAGGCAATCATTACTGTATAGGAAGGTGGGCATAATGATGCTATATCATCCAATTTTTAAGAAATCAAAAATGATATCCTTCCACTTCTTATCTTCCATCTATCTGTTATGGTGCCTAAAATAGAGCTTCAGAAAACTAATGTCCCTGAGGGAGTACATTAGGTCTCAACTAATATCTTCAGAGAAATTTACCTGTTAGCCTTTTGACAATGAAACGGAAGACAAGAGAAGTGTTGGGAGTATTGTGGGGGGGCAAAGGGGGCTGAAAGAGAAGGTAGAAGGAGGAAATCCTGAGAGTCCTTTCAACACTAACTACACCTCAACTCAGTTGAGACTGGCCCTTCGTCTGGAAGAGGGGATTATTTTCTTTTAAATGTCTACACCTTCTTTTCCTCTCTATACCTTCTCCCCCTCCATCACTCCTCCAGGCACAAGCATAGCTCCCTCTTTCCCTCTCTCTTTCTCTCTCTCTCTCTCTCTCTCTCTCTCACACACACACACACACACACACACACACACACACACACACAGGCAGAGCTCTGATTTTAAAATGGAATGAAATGATGAAAACAAGAGTTGTAAAACCAAAAGGCAAAATTTAAAGGAAAACAAATTATGTATATGTACACAAATGTGGATGGATATATATATATATGTATGTATGTATATACATATATATATATGTATGTATATACATATATATATATTCATTTATATCACATACAGGCAAAATTTTACTAAAGATCATCCAAATGTGACTAAAGCACTATATAGATAGGGAACTGCCAGAAAATCAAGCCGGATTCAGAAGAGGGCAAGGAACCAGGCACATCATTGCTGATGTCAGGTGGATATTAGCTGAAAGCAGAGAATATCAGAAAGATGTCTATCTATGTTTTATTGACTATGCAAAGGCATTTGACTGTGTGGATCATAACAAATTATGGATAATACTCAAAAAATGGGAATACCAGAACACCTAATTACATTGATGAGGAAACTGTCAATGAACCAGGAGGCAGTTGTTTGAATAGAACAAGGAAACACTGCCTGGTTTAAGGTTGAGAAAGATGTGCATCAGGGCTGTATACTTTCACCATATCTGTTCAATTTATATGCTGAGCAAATAATCTGAGAAGCTGGATTTTCTGAGGAAGAATGTGGCATCAGGATTGGGGGAAGTCTCATTAACAACCTGCATTATGCAGATGACACAACTCAGCTTGCTGAAAGGGAAGAGGATTTAAAACATTTACTGATGAAAATCAAAGAACATAGCCTCAGTATGGATTTTGACTAAACATTAACAAAAGAAAAATCCTTACAACTGGGGCAGTATGCAACTCTGCAATAAAGGGAGAAAAGATTGAGATTGTACATAATTTTGCTTTACTTATTTCTACAATCAATACCCGTGGAAGCAGCAGTCAAAAAATCAAAAGACATATTGCTTTAGGAAATGCTGTGGCAAAAGATCTCTTTAGAGTATTGAAAAGTAAAGATGTCACATTGAAGATGAAAGTGTGCCTGATTCATGCCATGGTATTTTCAGCCCCACCATATGGTTGTGAAAGGTGGACATTGAACAAAGGAGACAGGAAAGGAATTGATGCTTTTGAATTATGGTGCTGGAGATGTCTATTGAATATACCATGGACTGCCAAAAGAACAAACAGGTCTGTCCTAAAAGAAGTGCAGAGTGCTCCTTGGAAGCAAGGATGGCTAAACTGTGTCTTACCTATTTTGGACATGTAGTCAGGGGAAATATATCATGCTTGGAAGAGTAGCAGGTCAACAAAAAAAGGAAAACCCTCCACTAGATGGATTGACAGTGTCTGCACAATGGGCTTAAACATAAATAAGATCATGTGCCTGGCACAGAATCAGAGACTGTTTCATTCCATCGTACATAGAGTCGCTATAAGTCAGACTTGACTTGAGAGCACCTAACAACAACAACAAACCCCTTTCAGCCACAACTAACTCCCTGAAACAAATCTTTATTAGCCTGCTATGAACCAAACCATGTGCTAAGTACCAAGGATACTACAATGAGTAGGAAAAACAATCCTTTTGTTCAAGGAGCTCACCTTTTAGGTGACAACCTCAATGATACACAGTGATAGGTAATTTACTGTTGTTGGTATGTGCCATCAAGTCAAACCCAATTCATAGTGACCCTCATAGGGTTTTCAATGGCTGATTATTTTGGCGATTGCTTGGAGAGTGGATTGCCACATCCTTTTCCCACTTTTGCAGTACTGGGGATCGAACCCAGGTCCTCAGAGAGTGCACAGCAGCACTCTACCAGCTGAGCTAAACCCTAGCCCAGATAACTTACAAGTTATAAAAGAGATAATTCTGTGGGACATACATAGGACAAGTATTTACCTCTTCCTTTAGGAAAGTTAACTTGGTAAAAAAAAAAAAAAAAAAAAAAAAAACTTCTTAGGAAGAGTGTCCCATAAACTATTTTTTAAAATGTTTTTGTTGTGCAATGAACCATACAAAAAAAAGTATAAATGATGCATGTGTCATTTAAAAATATAAATACGTGTGAACCTACCACCCAACCTAAGAAATAGAACAACTTTCACATCTTTGAAGTCCCCTTGAGTATCTCTCCCTGGTTTCATCCTTACATTTTACTAATCATTCTTTATTTTTACTAATAATTTCTCTAAATATGTATATCACTAAATATATGATATTTTTGTTTGCCTGGGTTTTGTTGCTGTTGTTCTTGTTCTTGTTTGGTGTTTGGGTTTGGTTTCTTGCTATATATCCTGGGCTGACCTGAACCGTGCTATGCAGCCCAGGCTAATCTTGAACCTATGATCCTCTTGCCTCAAACTCTTGAGTCCTGGAATTACAGGCATGTGCCAGCACATCCAGCTGGTTTGCATTGTTTTGAATTTTATGTAAATAGAATAATACAGTATTATTACTCTGAGACTTGGTTTTTTACTTGACCATGTGCTTTTTGAGAATTACCTGTCTTTGTATATGTAACTACAGTTAATTAGCTTTTGGTGATGTATAGTTTTCTATTGTGTGACCATACTCTGACTTAGTCACATATTCCCCATTGATAATTATTCAGTTGTTCCCAGTTTTTACTATTATAAGTAAGGACACTGTGAACATTCTTCTTGTAAGTCCCCTGGTATATGTGTCCTACAAAAGGATGTATTTGGTTGCTGCTAGTATATAGGAATACAATTGACTTTACTGTTGATTTTGTGTCCAATAACTATTTCAAATGCTGTCATAAACTCTAAAGTTTTATCTGCAAGTACTTAGTATTGTTCATAACCATATCATCTAAAATAATACTTTTGTTACTTTTAAAATTCTTGTACTTATTTTTTCTTAACTAACTACAATTGTTAAGACTTCTAATATAATGTTATATGGAAGTTATGATATGTCTAGCTTCTGACATTACAAGGAATGCTTTCAACATTTTACCATTAGGTATGCTGCTGTAGGTTAAGTGTGTGTGTGTGTGTGTGTGTGTGTGTGTGTGTGTGTGTAATTACCTTCCTTTAATCAGGTTAAAGAGAATTGCTTCTACTCATAATTTGCCAAATGATTCTTTCTTTGTGGTACTTGAAGGTTGAACTTAGGGCCTCATATATACCTTGTAAGTGCTCTACCACTGAGCTGCATCCCAAGCCCACTTTTTACTTTTTATTTTGAGTCAGGTTCTCACTAAATTATGCAGGCTGCCTCTGACCTCAAACTTGCAATCCTCCTGCCTCCACCTCCCATGTAGTTAGGATTATAGGCATGTACCAACATACCCCGCTAATTTGCTGTTTTTATCATAAATAAAATTTTAATATTTCCAGTGGTTCTTTGGCTTTTAAACTATTGAGGATTTTTTTACCTTTAATCTATTAATATGGGGAATTCCTTATCCAGTTATCTAACTTTAAATAAATCTTACATTCTTAGAAAAAGACCCAATTGGTTCTTATCATTGTTAATGTATACCTAAAACTTGTTGTTGTTGTTGTTGTTAGGTGCCGTCCGAGTCGGCATTCAACTCATAGCGACCCTCATAGGGTTTTCAATGGCAGACTGTTTCGGGATTGACTTGGGAGTGGATTGCCAGGTCCTTCTCCCATTTTTGCGGTGCTGGGAATTGAACTCGGGACCTCAGAGACTGCAGCGCAGGCGCTCTACCAACTGAGCTAAATCCCAGCCCCATACCTAAAACTAGTTAGGTTTTATGAATGTATATTTTGAACTGCCTCAGTGTCTTTTAGTCCTAGCTGTCAGTAGTGCTTTTGCCAATAAAATTCTCATAAATACTTGGTGGGTTTCCAGTATATCTTATTCTAGTCAGCTTCATGCCATACAGTCACATTCATAATTCTTTTTCAGATAGGTTTCATGCTACTTTTCACAAATTAAAGAATTTTTGTCTGGTTGAAAGTATTTACTAAGAACTGAGACAGATGAGGGTGACCCACCTCTCTCTGGGGTACTGGGCAAGTGTTAAATGTTGTTAAAGAACTGTTAAAATCTGTCCAAATCACTGTTAATGTTAAGTTCTTTATCATTGTAAGTATTCCTTTTGATATTCATTTACTGTAAATAAGCAAAAATGTTAGGGGAGTGGGGCAATTTGATTCCCTAATTGGGAGCTGTTGGATTCAACTTTGCTGCCTTGAGCAAAGGATTGTCAGTCAAGCACCCAGCTGAACCACCCTTATATCAGCACCAGTTGTTTTACACACTCCACAGATCCCTTCAGGAAGCTATACAATGATCACAGTTGCTCACTCAAGTTCCCAAAGATGTGGTCCCAGTCATGACTGTTTCAAACAGCTTTCACTGGACTTTCCTGCAACCATTTTTACCCAGCCCAGAGGAAGAGTCAAAGAGGGTGGCCTAGAATAGAGACTTATGACTGGTGCAAAAGGAACAATGTTATGATTGATTTAAACACAATTCTTCATTTTTATGAAGGTCTACTGTGATAGGTGCAAATGACCCTTTTCTACACACTGTTCAGTTTATTTTGTGAGCTGGCTGTGAGATACCCCCCACCCCATGCTGCCTCCCCTTGTGTTACAACATTGGGCCAATAAAAGACTTCTCTTTCAGTAGAGAGGGCTAAGCTGGTAACTTGAAGAAAGAAACAGCAGCAGTAAACACAGTAGCATGTTGGTAATAACAGCAGAGCAGTGGCAAAATGACAGCAGAACTGTTGGCAGGGCGAGCTGCAAGAGCAGCAGAGTGGATAGTTACTTGATAGCTAAAGAAGAGGCAGAACTGAGCAGCTGGCAGGCCAAGATGCAAGCACAGTAGAGCAGTTAGCTGCATCAACAGCTGCAAAAGAGGAAGAGCTATGTGACCAGCAGCCCACAGTGGAAGGAGCTGCAGCAGCAGTAACAGCAGCAAAAGGAGTGGCAGTAGTTGCCTCCTGAGCATCAGGAGCCATGACAGTAGCCATAGCAAACTGTAACACTGGCCATTGTCAAGGGCTGAGGAATCCTGACTCCTTAGGCCTACACTAGAGCAATAACACTTGTAGAGTTAAGGGTCTCAGTAAGCTAGGCCCACAAAAGAGCTGTAACGTGTAGTTATAAGAGTCCTAGTACCCAAAGCTTGGGGCTAGGATTTAGCTCAGTTGGTAGAGCACTGCTCTGCAGTCTCTGAGGTCCTGAATTTGACTCCCAGCACTGCAAAAGTGGGAGAAGGATGTGGCAATCCAATCCCAAGGCAATCTGGAAACAAGCAGCCATTGAAAACCCTATGAGGATCACTATGAGTTGGACACGACTCGATGGCACCTAACAACAACAACTCAAAGCTTGTATGAGAGCTGTAACATTAGAGGATACCACCTGCTGCTGCTCCTACCTCTCTGTTGCTGTCAAATGCCAAGGGATACAAAAGCTACCACAGACCACCACTGGAAGAGTTTCTCCTTCCCTACCACAATTTCTATCCAGATAGAGCAAAAGGACCACAGTCAGCTAATTTGTAACAGAAGTACCACGAATCTTTTAGAGGGCTTAACTAAGGGTGTGATAGTTGCACTCTTTGTTGTTGTTTGTTTGCTTGTTGAGATAAAGTCTTACTATATAGCCTGAGATGGCTGGAACTCACTATGGAACCCATGATGGTCTCAAACTCAATCCTCTTGCCTCAGCCTCCCAAGTGTTTAGATTACAAGCATGTGTCATCGCACTCAGATTACAGTCATACTCTTAACTAGTTCTTTACCCTGAAGACATTTTTTACTTTGAAAATAATTTACTTGCTTGAAGGACTAGAATTAAGAAGTAGTTTTGCTTTCCAACTGATTAAGTCTTGACTTCCTTTTTGTTGTTGTTGCTAGGTTCTGTCGAGTCAGATCTGACTCATAGAAACCCTATGTACAACAGAACCAAACATTACCCACCACTGTGCATGCACATGATCTTTTTATGTTTGAGCCCATTGTTACAGCCACTATGTCTCTTCTCATTCTGAGTCATCCCACATCAGCAAATGGAGGTCCTAGGAGCTTTACTCCATTCCCATCATTAAAGTCAATTCTATTTTGAGGAGGCAACTCTTCCCCAGTCGTCTTTTGAATACCTTCCAGCCTGGGGGTGGGTCTCATTCTCTGGCATTATATTTGATGGTGCTTCTCTGCTATTCATAGGGTTTTCAATGGTTAATTGTTTCAGGAGTTGGACTGCTGGATCCTTCTCCCTAGCCTTAGCCTGGAAGCTCAGCTGAAACCTGTCCACTGTGAGTGACCCTGCTGGTGTCTGAAATACCAGTGGTATAGCTTTCAGCATCATAATAACATCCAAGCCCCTAAAGCATAACAAGATTTGGGGGATTTGGATGTTAGACTTTAACATATGTTCAACATCAAAACATATATGTCATGAAAGTAGAAGGGACCTATGTGGGGAAAGATAATGCACTAAAGAAAATGGTCAGGGGGCAAGAAGAAAGGTAATGGGAGAAAGGAAGGGAAATGTCACATATTGAACCATCTTAGAAGCAGATTCTCCTTTCAAAACTACACAGGCCTTTAGGTAATTGCAGCCCCAGCTGGTCTCTTGACCGGAACCTCATGAGAGACCCCGAACCAGAGCCACCCAGCTAAATCACTCCCACACTCCTGACCTGCAGAAGGCAAGATAATAAATGTTTGCTGTCGTAAGTCAGTAAGTTTTGGGAACAATTTGTTACACGTCAATAGCTAGCAATACAGTGAATTATTACTGTATTACAAGATCTTTTAGACTCTTTTCCTATTTCCCTTTCTTTTCCCCTTGATCATGGCTGCCTTAGTCCCTCCCAATATGTTTCAAAATCTCAAAGTAAGGACTGAGTCTTGACACCTTCCTTTCCAAATTTTTGGTGCTCTGTCCAGCAACTGCCAGGCTCCACCTACCCACCCATATGTGGGAGTGATAATTGGGCCTCATCAGTAAAAGGGGCTGGCTATCCTCCTCCCTGGCATTTCTGGAAGATGACCAACTTACACACCCACAATGCCTCTGCTCTACCCCAGGACACACAGACATAATATGCACTCCGTCACTTGCCAATGAGTAATGAGACTTCTGTTGTAGTTATTCCTGAAAGAAACAGGACCCATCTCCCACCATGGAAGTTGTCACACGTGTGCGACCAAGGCCAGTTAAAAATAACTGGGACCTACGAAGACACTGAGAAGTGAGGACTTTGGAAATTCCATCATGGTGGGCAACAATATCCAGTTTCCAGAGCCAGCAGGGTGGCGACGCCTGCAACCCAAGGCCTGGGTCTGGCCACAAGGCCAGGTAAACAGGCTGCCAAGTGTTCATCAGCAGGGGTGACAGCTCTGTCCTTATCAAGATGGTCCATTCTGAGTAACTGCTCTATCTCTGTATCTGCCTAAACTTTCCTAGATAGTTTGAGGGTCTTCTAAACATCCTTCCAAGAAGGATTAGTTTCACACTTCACACCCATGAGAATGGTTATACTTGAATGAATGAATGAATGAATGAATGATAAATAAATACAAGTGCTGGCAAGGAAGTGGAGTGATCAGAACCTTGTGCACCGTTGGCAGAAATATAAACTGGTGCAGCTTCTGTGATAGACAGTGTGGCAATTTCTCAAAAAATTACACATAGAACCACAGTACAGTCCAGCAACTCCACAACCAAGTATACATCCAACACAATTGAAAGCAAGGAATAAAAGAGATACTCCCCCTACCCCAAGGTCATGGCAGCACTGTTTACAGTAGTCAAATGCTGCAAACAACCCAAGTATCCATCAACAGATGAATGGACAAACAGAATGTGCGATATAGATCTGAACTGTACCACTTCGGCATCTGATCTCATGTGATCTTGGAAGCTAAGCAGGGTTAGATCTGGCAAGTCCTTAGATGGGACACTGCCTGGGAATACCAGGTGCTGTAGGCTTGGAAGAAGGACCCAGCAGCCCACTTCTGAAACAATCAGCCATCAAAAATCCTATGAATAGCAGAGAAACACTGACATAGTGTTGGGTATGGCACAGTGTCAGGTAGTATTTCATTCTGCTGTACATAGGGTCACTATGGGTCAGACCTGACTCAATAGCATCTAACAACAACAAAAATCAACAATGTAAATATATTTCATGTATATTTCCTTCTGAAAAACAAAATCACACATGCAAAAAGAGAAAATTTCTGAGATATTATATTTTCTACAGCAATGCCCAGTTTAGAGGGAATAATCTCTTGAATATATATATAATTATGTGCATATTACATACAATTACACATATACATATAATTATATATAATTATGTTATAATATATAATATATAAACATATAAATCTATTTAATTATATATAATTATCTATAACATATAATTATATATAATTATATGTATATATGTATAATTGTATATATAATGTATATATTATATTATATAGGTATAATATATGTATGTGTATTATATGTATATATGATAATATGTATAATAATTATATGTATATAATTATATATATAATAATCTTCCTTTTGAAGATATACATATATATCTTCAAAAGGAAGGAAATTTAACACATGGTATGTCAGGTTTTGCTCAGGCCCAACAGAGGTCAGAGCCTTGCCCTGACACCGAGTGTCTATCAGGGACCCACAGGACTGGGTTGGTGTGGTGGCCAGAGGCACCAGAGAAGGCCCTCGTGAAACCTTCTGCGGGAAACAGGAGAGGGAAAGTTTATTGGGTTGCTCCCCAAGTGAGGTGCAACCAGCAAGCAGCCCCTGTCAAGTGCAGCATAGAATGCAGCATAGAATGCTGCAGGCTCACAACTCAGCCTTAAAGGTACAGATACAAGCAGTTGATGTTCCGCTGGGCTGGAGGTCCGGTGGTCTTGACTCTTGCAGCTCGCCTTCTCTGCCTCCCTCCTTCCCAAGGATGGGAGGAATTGGGAGGCTCTTTGTGACATGCTTGCAGCCTTCGGCACTTCGGGGCCCCTGGTCTTGACGTGTGGGCTTGCTAGGTGATCGTCCACAGGATTGGGGAGTGCTGGATTGAGGTGATGGGGTTCAGACAGCAGTTGAAGGATGGAGAACAATGAAGGGGCAAAGTGGGGTCCAGGAGCCTGCTTATATAGTCTCCTGGAAGGGGGTGTAAACTGCGGATAGCCAATCAGGAGACATTCCTGACAGGTACGGTAGGTGAACTGTCATACCTGCCAGGTAGGGGCAGTTATTTAAATATGGTGATTTTGGGGAGCAGTAAGGATTGGTAGGTAAGGTGGGTAAGGGCCCAATCAGGTAGGGTACCTTAGGAGCCAATCAGGGGGCTAGGGGTAACCAACCAAAGTTGAGGTGGTTGAGGCTGGGTCAGGCTGGTCAGGGGCCATCTTTGCTCACTCGATGGGAGGGGTAGGAGTGAGTGAGTGGAATGTGGCCCTGAGGTCACCTAGAGGTCAATCCCTCAGGCTAGTCTGAGGGACCCTAGTTATGGGTTGCATTTTAAAAATCCCCAATGTGGTACAACATGGATGAATTTGAGCACACTATGCTAGGTGAAATAAGCGTCACAAAACGACAAACACTGCATCATTCCATTTACAAAGTACCTCAAACAGTGAAATTCATAAAGATACAAAGCAGAATCATGGTTGCCAGTGGTGGACAGTTAGTGTTTTGTTGTTGTTGTTATTAGGTGCCATTGAGTCAGTATCCGACTCATAGCAACCCTCTGTACAACAGGTGAAACACTATTGCCAGTGCTTCTCTGCTGTTCATAGGGTTTTCAATGGCAGATTGAATTTTGGGAGGGGGTTGCCAGGTCCTTCTCCCAAGCCTACAGCTTCTGGTGTTCCCAGGTGGTCTCCCATCCAGGTACTAACCAGGCCCGACCCTGCTTAGCTTCCAAGATCTGGTGGGATCGGATGCCACAGGGCTACAGCTGCAGGCAGTTAGTGTTTAGGGAGTAGAATTTCAGTTTGGGAAAATAAAACATTTGAGAGATGGACAGTGGTGATCATTGTCCACCAATGTGAAGGTATTTATGGCACTGAACTGTATGTTTTAAAATCATTAAAATTGTAGTGTATTTTATGTGCATTCGAATCTCAAACTGAAAGACAAATACTACATGTTCTCTCTCCTTTGCAGAAGCTAGACTGGAAAACAAACCATATGTATGAGACTTGAAAGTAAAAGAGGGACGATCTGAAAGAAGGTGGAGGAGTGAGTGGGGAGAAGGAGAACAGGGAGGGTAATGAGGGGATGAATGACAACAAAGTACACAAATGAGCGCATGAAAATGCCATGGTGAAGACTATTCTGTTGCATCCTAATTAAAATTTTTTAAATATAAAAAATAAAAGAATCTCAAACTCAACACATTCCTTCCTTCCATCAGCTCAACAAAACTGGTGTTGATTCAAGCATGAGTGAGTAAAGTCATGAGAGCCCCAAATCCCCAGGTTAACAGTTGTTGTCATGGATTAATGAGTGTTTTCCGTGAACTGGGCATTGTAGAAAGTATGTTTCAGCAATGATGTCTTTTTTTGTGTGTGTGTAACCTACCCCCCCCAGAAGGAAAAAAGCTATACTGGTGAAAACTTAAGGAGACAAAAAACAGAAATCCAAAGCAAAAAATGAGACAATCTATGACCTAAATACATAAAATGTGCTGAAAAAACAGTCTAAAGGAAAATATTGCCTCTTTATTAGATGGGGACTGGGAGGAAAGAATAGCAGATGATATGGGGAAAACACAAAAGAACATTTTGATCTGGATTCTTTGGTTATTCCTAGCAAAAATTTTATATCACAAATCTTTTATCTGAATGTGTTATGGTGCATTGTCATTACCTAATATAGTTTTATCTACCTTTCTATCTTAAACAATACCCTAATGAACACCTTCACTTGAATGGCGATGCAATGTGAAGTTATGAGGTGTAAGTGGAGCTGCTTTAGAAAGCTCTAGAAGATTTTTCTAGTTGTCTTTCCAGAAAGATAACATTAGTTCACATTCCTACAAAACTGTCTGATTGCCACTGTCACTGCATGCCCTTCATTCTATTTTAAAACTTTTGTCAATTTGATGGATAAAAATTATATCTCATTTCAGATGCATTTTTCTGATTATCAGAGTGGGTAAACTTTTTTGTATCTGAATGCCCACTTTATTTTATCTTGTATACATATAGTTTGAGAGAAGGGGATATGGCAGTCCACGCCTGAAGCAATCCCCAAACAACCAGCCATTGAAAATTCTATGAGAGTTGCTATGAGTCAGACACAACTTGATGGCACCTAACAACAACAGCAGCAGCATATAGTTGGGAGAGGTGGTTATTTGAGACAGGGTCTCAACACTATATAGCCCGGGTTGTCCTCAGACTTGTGGTCTTCCTACCTGTGTTTCTGAAGTTTTGGGATAACAGGCCTATGCCACCATGCTTGGCCTCTTATGGCCATTTATTTCTTCTGTGAATTATGTTTTCATGTTCTCTCCCATTTCTCCCATTTGATTCTAGTGTTTCTCTCATGAATCGATAACTGTTCTGTAGCAAATAGCTATTCCTTGTTTGTCATTTGCCTGTTATTTCTATTTATGAGGATTTAGAATTTTTCAAAAGGGGAGGAAGAAAGCCTAGCTGGGAGCATATTTACATAGACCACAATGTGGCTCTACTCCCCCACTCCCACCACAGAAGAATCTTTGGGGTTTTTTTGTTCGGTTGGCTTTCTTGTTTGTTTAATTTTGGGGGCGGTTGGGGGGCAGGGTGTCACCATTGTTGTTGATTTGCTTTATGATGATTTGAAAGAGCGTTTCATATGACACATGAAGTGACTGAGTATGCAGACATGTCACATCAAATGATTTACCAAAGCACCAACAAGTAAATGATTAAAAACCCACAGGTTGATGGATCAAGGCTCTGAGTCATATGTGCAACAGAAAGAGCCAGAGGTGACATCAGCTTGGCCAAAATCTGTGAAACCACCTTCCAAGCATCCCTGTTCCTGGAAACCAGCTGGTTTGGCTCTGCAGCTAGCAATGAATTCATGGCATGCTGTGTGCTACACGTACTCCGAACAATATCCACCAAGGTGGAACACACAGTCTACATGTATGAAACCAAGACCACAGAAGGAAAAGTACATCAGCATCACTTTCAAAAGAAATGGCAAAACAGGACAAACCGGTAGTGCTTCTCAATTACCCCAAACTCTATATGTAAGTGATGACCATTGGACCATC
The DNA here is from genome assembly GCA_007922755.1 of Pedetes capensis. Lineage (NCBI taxonomy): Eukaryota > Metazoa > Chordata > Mammalia > Rodentia > Pedetidae > Pedetes > Pedetes capensis. The sequence continues at coordinate 167,685 of VMDO01001713.1, forward strand.
TATGATATTCATGCCTCACACGTCTGCCAGCTTGTCCCGCTGTGGGGGCTTGTGTTTTTGTTGTGATGCTGAAAGCTATGACATCAGTATTTCAAATATCAGCAGGGCCACCCATGGAGGACAGGTTTCAGCTTCCAGTCTAAGACAGACCAGAGAGAAAGACCTGGCAACCCACTCCTGAAACAATTAACCATTGAAAACTCCATGAATAGCAGAGAAGCACTGTCAGACATAGTGCCAGAAAGTGAGCCTCTCAGGCCGGAAGGCATTCAAGAAATGACTGGGGAAGAGCTGCCTCCTCAAAGTAGAGCCAACCTTAATGATGGGAATGGAGTAAAGCCCCTAGGACCTCCTTTTGCTGATTCCTTTTGCTGATATGGCATGACTCAAAATGAGAAGAAACATAGTGTATTTATTTTGCGTACAGCCACTCTCTGTTTGCCTGCAGCCATAGCCCTGTGGCATCTGATCCCGTCAGATCTCGGAAGCTAAGCAGGGTCGGGCCTGGTTAGTACCTGGATGAGAGACCGCCTGGGAACACCAGAAGCTGTAGGCTTGGGAGAAGGACCTGGCAACCCCCTCCCAAAAAGCAATCTGCCATTGAAAACCCTATGAACAGCAGAGAAGCACTGACAATAGTGTTTCCCCTGTTGTACAGAGGGTCACTATGAGTCAGATACCGACTCGACGGCACCTAACAACAACAACTCTCTGTTTATTATTAATTTTGTTGTTGTTGGGTTGTTAGGTGACATGGAGCTGGGTCTAACTCATAGCAACCCTCATAGAGTTTTCAATGCTGATTGCTTTGGGATTGCTTCAGGAGTGGATTGCCACATCCTTTCCTATTTTTTGTGGGGGACATTGTTGTTTTGTCTTTGATCTTTTTTTTTTTTTTTTTTTTTGTGGTGCTGGGGATCAAACCCAGGTCCTCAGAGAATGTAGAGCCACACTCTACCAAATGAGCTAAAACCCAGCATCTATTATTAATTTTAGTAACTATTAACTCTACTAGCTTGCTGTAGGGGTGGGTTTGCAATCCTACCAGACATGCCCCCCCAACAAAGGTAATTTCCCCTTCTTTGGTAATATTCGTACAAACTATTTCATTTTTTCATTAGTAAGAATCTGTTTAAAAAAAGTTCAACATTAGCAGTGATAACAAATAAGCTTGTATTAATATTTCTAGTAAATGAATGATTCAGGTATGCGCAAAACTAAAAGGAATCTGTCTCCTTTAGCTCCCACATGCAGGTAGCTACCCAGGTCCTGACAATCACAGTCTTTCATTTGAGAAGCCTAGAGATACCCTGGGGCTGGGATCACCAGATAGGTCAGAGCAACCCAGGCTTTCCTGTCTCCTCTTCATTGCTCTCTCTCTAGCTCCAGCTGCCACCACCTTGTTCTGGAGTTATTATAATCAGCTTACTCCTAATTCGCTTCTACTTGTCTCTTCCTGCCCCACTCCAGCGCCCTCATACAAGCTATCTAGCACACTGCAGCCGGGGTGAGCTTTCAAAGTGCAAATTTGATTATATCTGTCTTTCTAATCCCCACTTTTCTGAGGATGATGGGGACACAAGCCTCTGTGCACTGGTCTCTGCTTGACTCCAGCTTCACCTCATCTACCTTTCCTCCCTTTCAGGAAAAACCAACTTTCTATTTCTTCTCAATGTTTATGCACCTGCTTTTACTTCTGCCTGCAACACCCACATGTATACAATGTATGTACGCGCACACCCACACAAACACACACTCATTTCTCCCTGACTGACTCAGATGGAACAAAAATATCACCTTTCTAATTATCTGTTCAACGTCTTCTCTTTAGACTGTACATTCCACCAAGTGAGGGACTTAGTTTGTCTTCCACCTTTAAGCCCAGTATCCAGCTCAGGGGTTGGCCCCTGGAAAATGTTCACTAATCATATGAATAACTAGCAAGTAAGCCAGTGATGGTCAGCCTTTCATATTTTATAAACCAGGGATTCGTATTTTATGCAATTATATGAGGTGGACCCCTTTTATTCTTTTCTTAAGATAAAGTTTTTGGCTATGCACATGGTATTATAGGTTGGTTCTTTTCCAGTCTCAATGCTGGGTGCTGCCAGTGTTAAGTTTCCCCTTCCAACTTTTGTCATGCCATGTGCTTTCCTGTGCACTTTACCAAACAGGAATGGATTGTCTATTGAGACTTCTCTTCTTCCCTGATTCACTACATTAAGGCTCTCAGTGGGAAACATGAAGGGGATTTGACGCTCAGGAACCCACAGAATGTGCTGGTTCCCAGTCTTGGTACACACCTGCCTCCAGCAGTGCTTTGAGGCCACCGTGCTACTTCTGCGACTGGCATCTAGCCTTCCCTGCTGCTCCTCGCTGACCTCTGCAGGTCCAGAGCCTCTGCCCATGGTTTGTGTTTTGTAATAATCCCACCTCATGAGTAAAATACCTAAGAATCAGTAGGTAGTGGAGAGAATTCAACAATCCCCCTTTTAAAGATATGTCCTAAGAACAGTCTCCAGCTGGCGTCCCTCCCGGAAGCCTGAAGTCTGGAGGCACAGACAGGATCTAATGGACACTTCAGCCTACTGTGCGCACAGAGGACACAACAAAGCTGCAGGCAGAGTTTTGGAGCAATTAACTATGAATGTGAGAGGCCTCCACACTCACATGGTCAGCCAAATCACGAGTGTATTCCCTTTGCTCATTATTATGTAGATAAGACAAGTATTGTAACTGTGGCACAATTAAAACCTCTGTAATTAAGGAAGGTGGGGGTGAGGGGAAAGGGCTCTGGTTCTGAAAACTCAGTCCAAGAGGCTGCAATACACATATTCACCACTAGGCGGCGGGTTCTTGCTTTAGTCCCTAGCTCGCCCAATTTTAATTGAGAAATGATCCCGAACCAGCGCTCAAAACAGACCGGACTTCCAAAGGGTATGAACATACTTAGACTCGTAGAATGTTAAAGAGAGACAGAATTGTGGTGAAGCTTTTTGTTTTTGTTTTACCAAACCTTACCTTTACAGAAGAAAAGCGAGCCCTGAAAGTAAGCAAAGCCCAGTTTTACAAATTCTTCCAGGCCAGCCTGATTTTCTGTTATTTCATCCTGCCTCTGAACAAAAGGTACCCAAAAACCATCTTACAAAGGGAAAGGATGTAGGTGTGTTCCATTTCTGAAAAATGCTTACATCAGTGTTATGAGGTGTGTGCTTTGGTATGTATGTAACACAGAGAGGGAGAGAGAAATACTTCCATAAACAGAGTGGGCTGTGTACCTACTTTCTGTCATAATTTTTTATGTGCGTGGCTGTTCTTTGGCTAGTGAACAACCTGAAGTCTGGGGTTTCGTATTCAGCTGTATGCCGCCATGATCCTTACACTGTACCTTGTGAAAGGACAGGCGAGGCACTCAGTTGGCTGATGTAAGTTAAAGTGGAGTCCTTTTAACTACCCAGGTAACTTTAGCCAAGGGACTTGCTTCTCAAGACTTTGATTTCAAAAAAGAGGATGTTGAGTTCACAATATCACCCAAGTCTCAAAGTGCAAAATACACAAGAGAAATGCCTAGTAGGGTACTAGGAATATTGTAGGATAATGGTTCTCAAAGTGTAGATCCCTGAGGGTACCCTCTTCCTTTCCAACCACATATCTGTACAAGAACAGGTTTTCTACAAATAATTTAGTCAAGACAATATATCATAAGAGATTGACTGAAGTAGATATGAGAATCTATAAAATAAACATAAAAGAGATTTGCAAAATGTAAAACAATGCCATTCCATAAAATCTGTTTTGGGAAAATATAGTTATTGCTCATTAAAATATGTAATTTATGGAGTTTTATACTTATGTATATATAACATTTTATAATTTTTAATATATTAAGTACTTGAGTTTTTCAGTTATAATTTCTAATAGTATAAGGCAAATACCAAAATATCTCACATAAACAAAAACTCTTGAGGGTTCACAATCATTTTTAAGAGTGTAAAGGGGTACTGAAACCAAAAAGCTTGAGAATTGCTATTGTAAGAGTTTAATCAGTCCTTTTCTTAGCTCTCTGTTATTTATCTTTCATTTGTCAGAAACAGAAAGTTGTATAACTATGGAAGTTAATTTCAGCATTATCTACAATAGCAAAGAAAAAAGAGAATCTGAATGTCTAATATCAGGGAAAAGTTCAATAATAAATATCCTCCATTAACACAATAGAATTATATATGATAGCGTTATATAACAATGAAATGATTCCTTGGCGTAAAGTTAAGTAAAAAAGACACAAATTTGTACAACCATTGATTATAAAGTGTGAGATTAAAAATATATAAAGATGAAGCCAGGCGTGGTGGTGCACACTTGTAATCTTAGCAACTCAGGAGGCAGAGGCAAGAGGATTGCAAGTTTGAGTCCAGAGGCAGCCTATGTAACTTAGCAAGACCCTGGTTGAAGATAAACAATTAAAATGGGCTGGGGGTGCAGCCCTGTGGTAGAGCACTTGCAAAGTATGTGCAAGGTCCTGGATTTAATCCCCAAGTACCACAATAAATAAATCATAGATAGATAGATAGATAGATAGATAGATAGATAGATAGAGATAGATATCAATATCGATATCTGGGGGTTAGCTCAGTTGGTAGAGTGCTGCACTGTACCCTCTGAGGCCCTCAAATTGATCCCTAGCACTACAAAAAAAGGGGGAAAGGATATGGTAATCAACTCTCAAACAATCTCAAAACAGCCATTAAAAACCCTATGAGGGTCACTATGAATTGGACCCAACTCAACAACACCTAACAACAACAAATGCATATATATATAAACACTAAACCACTTCTATATCCTGTCTGGGTGTTGAGATCAGGGATAGTGTTTCTTTTCAATTAAACTAATGGCCATTACTATTTCCCTCCATATTTTTTTAAAGCAGCATTTATAAGCTACCATGGATGAGTGCCTGGGGCTCCTCCAGGTCCCTTACAGGAGGGGCAAAGAGACCATTGTCCTTTTTTACTTAACAAGCCAAAGGGCTTCCCATTTTGAAAAGCCAACTTCCTCCAGCAGATTCAACAAAAGTGGTTGTCTCCAAGTCTTCTGGGAACAATGCCTGACAAATGGCAGATCTGTACAAACACACAACTGCCCTGGCCGAGGGAGCAGGCGCCACATGGGAAGTCCCAGCGCCTTCGGCCTATACAGCACTGGACAAGGGTGCTTTGTAAAGGGACAAAACTTCATCTCCCCCTCCCTGGGAGATTCTCTGTGCCCCACCGCATGTACACACAGGGTGGGCTCATGCTTGCCTCCTAGGCATGTTAATGAACTCCCTCTCACTGCCTCAAGGTCCAGTGGTACAAAATGTTGCCAGAAGGAGAGTGTGCTCCTGAGCACCCTTCCCTTCCTTCCTTAGCGGGGTCCTGCTTACATCCTTCCCAAACCCACGTGTTGTTGTTGTTGTTGTTGTTAGGTGCCATGGAGTCGGTATCCGACTCATAGCGACCCTCAGTACAACAGGGGAAACAATAGTCAGTGCTTCTCTGCTGTTCATAGGGTTTTCAATGGCAGAATGATTTTTTGGGAGGGGGTTGCCAGGTCCTTCTCCCAAGCCTACAGCACCTGGTGTTCCCAGGCGGTCTCCCATCCAGGTACTAACCAGGCCTGACCCTGCTTAGCTTCCGAGATCTGACGGGATCGGATTCCACAGGGCTACCGCTGCAGGCAAACCCACATGGGCTAGCTAATTCCCTGTCCTAATTCCAAAGGGCCAGTGACTTTACTTCAGACTCAGGATGGGCAGCAGTCGGGGAAGAAACCCATCTGATAACTACAGAGATGATTTTATTCAAGCTACTGCAATAGGTTGGGAGAAGGACCTGGCAACCGACTCCCAAAAAAGTCAGCCATTGAAAACCCTATGAATAGCAGAGGAGCACTGACAATAGTGTTTCATCTATTGTACATAGGGTGGCTGTGAGTCAGACACCAACTCAACGGGACCTAACAACAACAACTGTAGTAGGGAGAGCATTCACAACTGCAAAGGAAGACCTCAGAGGACGAAAGGGGGGCTGGGATTGTATAGAGTCAGGTAAAGGACAGAGCAGAAAGGAAGGGTTCAGGGCTTCATTTGAAGGGTGTGAGAGCAATATGCTGAATGTGCAGAGGCAGAGGTGTCTTTTGCAACTTCTCTACCTACCTTTTGAACACAAGGCTCTAATAAAATTCAACATGGTTAACATTGCTACCAAAAGGCTGGCCTCCTTGTAGACTTGCTGTTGGATGCCGTTATGTGGGATCCTACTCATAGCAACCCTATGTACAACAGAACGAAACACTATCCAACACTATGCCAAGTACATCTTTTTATGTTTGAACCCACTGTTGCAATCACTGTGCTTCTTCTCACTTTGAGTTGTGCCACATCAGTAAAAGGAGGTCCCAGGGGCTTTACTCCATTCCCGTCATTAAGGTCAACTCTACTTTGAGGAGGCAGCTCTTCCATCTAGTGAATGCCTTCCAGCCTGAGGGGCTCATTTTCTGGAATTATATTTGTCAGTGCTTTTCTGCTATTCATAGGGTTTTCGATGACTAATTGTTTTGGGAGTGGGCTGCCGGGTCCTTCTCCCTAGAGTGTCTTCGTCTGGAAGCTCAGCTGAAACCTGTCTACCATGGGTGGCCCTGCTGGTATCTGAAATACTGGTAGCATAGCTTTCAGCATCACAGAAACACACAAGCCCCCATAGCACAACAAGCTGACAGACACGTGAGGTCCTTGTAGCTAGATGGGAGGAAATAAGCAGTGAGAGTGAGGCCCCAGATGCCTCCAGAGGAGGCGATGCCGGGGCTACCGGCAGAAGGGAAGGCCTGGAGGGGGTGGACACCACGCCACATGCTTTGGGGCAGCTGAAGTTCCACCCATCAAATTTGGAAATCTCTTTCTCCCATCCTATTCTGCTCTCCCTCTCTCTTTCTGAAATGTCCGGAAGATGAAGATTTAGTTGAAAGAGAAGCACACACACACATACAGGGCTCTGTTCCTACCTCCTGAAAGAAAACTGGCTGCCCTCAGAAGACTCTAGTCAAATACTCAGGCTTCTTTAAGGATGTCTTTTGGGTGAAAAAAATGGAGATGGTTGAGTTGGTACAGTCACTATGAACAGTTAGAATTTTCCTTGGCAGTCAGAATAGGCTTTTTTGTCATGTCTTCTTTGATAAAGCCAACTCTTCTGGTTTCTTTGCCCCCACTTTCCACTTCAACTCACCCAGGCAGCTGTGGGAATTGTTTCCATCCACATGGCTCAGGAGTTAAGGGTGGAAGAACAGATGAGCTGTTTCCCCCATTAGCAACTCTTTCCACCCCCAGAAAGACTGTGCGTGGAGGATTTGTGCTGCTGGCAAGGGATAAAACAACCAGGGTGGGGGCTGCTTTGGAAGCAGGGGAAGGTTGGGAATTTTTCCATCTGGACTCATGAGGCTCTTGGTGGCAGGGCCAGATGGAACCACGATCTGTCTAGAAAGACAAAGCTGCCCTTGAAACCCTGGCCTTGCCAACAATATGAGGTTTTGACCACACCACAGCCAAGAGATAGGAGACTAAGATTGGTTACGACATGCCAAGGGCACACGGCTCTGACTTTGGGGAACTAAGGCCTGAGTGTAATTCACCAAGGAGCTCCCTAGAGCCGATGAAAACAAGGATTGGAATTGCAGTCAATCTGGGACACTGGAAAACAACTCACAGTCGGCCAGTCTCCAATACTCTGAAGTCATCTTTCAGCTGGTACCAAACATGCCTCCTTTGCACCAGAGCAATGCTAGGCCTTAAATCACTGTAAAGAATTTTATAAATGCTGAGTGTCCCTGTCAACACTATTAATGAACATCTTCTAAGCTGCACGTAAGCCAAATTCCAGGGTATAATTAGGGATACTGAACAATACTATAATGTTGATTGCAGTTTGCTTGAAGATTCCAACATCCAATTAGAGGAATGGTAGCAGATTTCCTAGCGCACAGGAGATGAAAACCATCTGCCACAGCCTGCTCCCAAAGTCCTTCCTTCCAAGAAAGCTCTTTGTGTCACTTAATAAAGCCAAAAGGAACACCTTCTTGGCCTCAAAGCCAGTCAGTCTTCCAACTAGCGATCAGTGAAAAGTCTGCAGGTACTCGACCAACTCGTCCTCTCCTCCAAACCTTAATTTCTCTTCTATAAAACGCAGCTGTTGGACAAGGATTGGCGACTTTCAAACTTTTCAAAGCAGAGAAATCTTTTGTTTTTCCCAAAAGGAAAGCTTTATAATGGAACTCAATTTGTAAATATCTTTATGTCTCTACAAGGAACTATAATAAACATGCCATTGATTAGACTGCTAGAGAGAACTAGCTTAGCTCTGTGTCTTAAATCCGCAGGTTGAGCCAGGTGCAGTGGTGCATGCCTTTAATCCCAGCAACTCTGGAGGTGGAGGCAGGAGGATCACAAGTTCAAGGCCAGAGGCAGCCTGCATAATTTAGCAAGACCTTGTCTCAAACTACAAAGTAAAAAACGAGCTAGGGGTATGGCTTAGTGGTTGAGCACTTGCAAAAAGCATGCGTGAGGCCCCAGGTTCAACAATGGTCCAAAAAAAAAAAAATCCCCAAGTTGACAATCAGTTCCCATATACTGAATCACCACCTGCAACTAATAAGTGCTAAACAAATGTCATGCAGAAAAACACGTTTTACTGGGAAACTGTGCTCTTATAGCATATCCTTCCACATTATCCAATCATGACGCCAGGGAGGCTCTGGACTTTTCATTGCCTTGGGGCTGTTTTGCAAATCTGTAACTATCCATAACAGAGAGCAATGCAGATAATTCTTGTTCACAGGCATAAAAATAAACTCTGCCTTGTAGAGGTTCACCTAAATTCCCTCCCCATGCTCCAATAGAATATACAATCCCTTCAACAATTGGTCCCAGACTTGTAATGGTTCAATTTGTGATTTTGACTATACCAATGGTACAAAAGCGATACACAGGCAGTAGAAACTGGACTGCAAATTTTGAATTTTTGTCTTTTCCCGGCTTGCATTATGAGGTAACATATTCTATCTTTCTCTTCTCCTCTCTTCTTCTCTGCTCTCTCCTCCCCAGCCACCAATCTCATCTCACTTTGTAGCCCACACTGGCCTCAAACTCTAGATTCTCCTGCTTTAGCCTCTCTAGTATTAGAATGACGGACACCTACCTGGTAAGGATATTCTGTCTTAAGGCATCAGTGAGCTGCAGCTCCCAGTCAATGAGGGGATGAGTACTTTACAGTGTGCTGTGCCACCTGTGTTATTTGGATATTATATTTTGTGTATTTGCATCCCAGTATATCTACAAAATGCCCATCTGTGCCTCCTGTGCCCACGAAGCCATTGTGTTCTTTATTTTCAGTATGATAGTAAGTTACATGGGATATTCAATAGTTTATCATAAAGTAGGGTTTGTATTAGATGACTTTAGTCAACCATAGGCTACCATGTTTAGGGTAGGCAAGACAAGGCTATGATGATTGGTAGGTTAGGGGTGTTAAATGCATTTTTACCTACAATGGGCTTATGAAGGCACAGCCCCATTGTAAGTCAAGGAGTATCCAAATTTGTAAATTTATCTCCACATTGCTTTACTCCATATAAATTTGTGCTCCTCTGACATCTTATTTGGACTGGCGGTGACACCTTAGCAGCTTTCACTAATAACCAAATAAAATCTTTAACATGCGTCCATTTTATGTCTTACCTCATGATTCTAGCATTCCTTGAAAACTGCCTTAGTTTGAAAATGTGTTAATAAAAAGTGGACATCTGGTTAGATTTTCTTCAGGTTCTCCACGGATCTCCAGCAGTATTTCTGCTCTCCACACAACTGACTTTAAAACATACTGGAAATGCCTTCAGAAAGGCAACACAGCTCATTAGGAGTAGGAAATCCGAGGGAAGTCAACAGGGCTAGCAGTAGCTGGGGTCTCATAGCCTGGAATGACAACGGGAAAGACAGTCACCCCAAACCAAGATGGAGAGTCTGAGGAAGCACATGGCAGGAGCTGAGAGCTGAAGCAAGGGAAGGAAGACACTTGCTATGCAGCCCCACAGGGAGAGAATGGAAGTGAGTGTTTCAACCTCACACTCTTCCCTGCCTCCTGGGCCAAACCCTGCTGGACCAAGAGGGCAAAGGAACGCTGATGTACCCAGAGGGGTCAGCCTCCAGGCCAGCGCAGAGGACAGCAATGTGTTTCAGACAGACAAGAGTGGCTTGAGGTAAGAATCAAACCACCCTCTTGTTCACCTTCTATCTTAATATGACTTTATTCCTCCATCTTCATCAAAATAACTTTACTATTATTCCAGAAGATGCATGCTCCGGAAGAGACACAAATAACCATTCATCCCAGGAAGCTTCCTGAAAGCCACTTCATTTCTTTAACAGGAAGCACCTAAAGGCAATTTACACTCCAAGATTGTTTGATGCCCTCAGCTATAATCCCCCATTCTGCTGTGTCCCCAGTCATGACCCTCACCAGTGCTGAGCATGCCACGTCCACACTGAAAGGGTCATCTTAACCCAGATTTCAAAGTCTCAGTAAGACTCCCAACTTTCCCCTCCTGTGCTGGGAAGTTGCTAAGGCTCTGAGTTTCGGATGATGATCCCAGTTGTCACAGCAAGTCATAAACCCAGCAGGCTTTCTCAGCAGGTTTGCTATAGTGACCTGGGGGAGACAGCATTCCACAAAAGGGAAACATTTGGAGGCAATTGTGTGAAATGCCTGAACCATCCAGGGGGTTTCTCCCTGGCTCAAGTCAGTGGGGAGGGGAAATGGCATAAGTGTTCTTTCTTTTTCCTATGTGAATGCAAAATCCAGAGTGTTGAGGCTGGAAGAAATCCCAGAAATGATCTCATCTCCTCTTCCTCCATGAATGAAGTCATGGGAGGAAGGTCAGCCAGGGGGCTGTGATTAGAACTCAAGCCCTCAGCTCTCAGCCAGCTGGCCTGCATTTGTTCATTTTGTTTGTTTGTTTGTCTGTCTGTTTTGTAGTACTGGGGATCAGAATCCAGGGCCTCAAACCTACTTTGCAAGTTGTCTATTACTGAGCTGCACCCCGAGCCCCTTTTTTATCTGTTATCTTGAGATAGGATGTCACTAAGTTATACAGGCTGCCTCTGGCCTCAAACCTGTGCTCCTCCTGCCTCTGCCTCCCAAGTTGCTGGGATTATAGATGTGCAGCACTGCAGCCAGCCTTGCTTGTTTATTTTTTAATAGTCACTTACTGCATGCTGGGCACTATGTCATGTGACAAGTACTCAGAAGTGAAGTCACATTTTTAGGAACTTGCCCTCTTTTCCTTTCCACCCCTTTAAAGCAGATCCTGGGCTCCATAGTCTTTCTGGAAGAGAGCTGTGGCAGGGCAGGAAGCTGAGACTAACAGGTGAGAGCCACCAGCCTCCAGCCCTGGGGTCTAAACACTTGGGAAGACAGAGAGAGTATACATAGACCCAAAGATCTTGGGAAGGCTTTTCCTGGACTAGAAGAGGAGAGAGGATGAGAACAGAAAAGGGATGAGTCCCAAGAGGGACTGTGCCCTGCTCTGAAGCAGAACTTCAGGGCTGCCCACAGCAGACCCCAAGGAGGGAGCACCTGCATGCATGGGACCCCCAGGGGCTCGGAGGACTCTGTGACATAAAGCAACAGAGTGACCCCATACTCACCCCAGGCCATATGGACAGAACCAGGGGCAGCTCAGTAGTTAATAACCAGGACCAAATACCCTGGCAACACGAGGGTCTTGGCACCATTCAGACCTTAAAACTCTGAAACAACACATGGGGAGTTATGCTACTGATTGGAGAGGCCGACATCAGAACAGAGGAGACACCAGGATTGCTCCTCAAAATTGGGTCAAGAAGACAGTCTCCTCCCTACCCCTCCCAGCCAGCACTATGAGTAGCCGCTTCAGAAATGGAGGCAGTCTGCCTCCAACACATTTTGGTCTTAGGAGAAAGAAAAACTGTTGCCTGTGTTTGGTCTTTAACAAAGAGCAATCCTGAGCAATGTGACGCTGGGTAAAAGATGCTGTTGTTGCTTTTAAAATGAGCCACCACCTTCCCAGTGAAGTGGTCTCTGAGGGACTCAAAGAATGCTTCTGTTCTCCTGCACAAGAGGGCATTTTCCACAGGAGAGTTTTCATTTCCTGTTTCCAGAAAGAAACAGAGAAGAATGCCCTTCTTGCCTCTGCTGTCTTTAGAGTGCCTTTAGCTCAAAATAGTCTTTATGCCAAAGGGGTATACTGCGTGGCGGAGGGTGGGGAGAGGTATGTTCTGCCACCCTTCCCGAGGAACGGAGGTCCAGAGGGCAAGAGGGCCAGGCGAGGCTGCCCCAGGAAGAGTCAGGAAGCACGTGCAGCCCCACTTCCTCTCTCACAGGCTGCTGACACGACCTGGTGTGACCTTGCCGCTGGCTGCCAGCCAGGCCTCGGACTCCTGTCTTTTCCATTGCACAAGAGGACAAGATTTTCAAAAAGGGGGAGGAAGGGAGGACCTGGAAAAGTGGACAGAGAGTTTAGAAGAGGAGAAAGGGAGATGAGAAGAGAGGGGGAGACAGGTGGGGGAGTCAGACAGGAGGAGAGAGAAGACACGGGTAACTAATTGTGATATCGTGGCACCTGAGGCTTCGAGTCCTTTTGGTACTAAGCTTTTGCCCTGGGGCTTGTCACAAGAGGTCAGGAGGGAGGTTTGCTGTACCTCACATTCATGAAGCTCTTCAAATTTAGACTGGCAGAGGCGTCCGCAGGAAGCACCGTGAGGCACAGGCCTGTGTTTGAAGAAGCCAGGGCTCAACCTTCAACTTTAAATTCATCTCATCCCAGGTCACACCAGCTGCAGTGCACTGTGAGTTGGTAGTTCCCACAGTTTACTGAAGGTAAATCCTTAAATCACAAACTCCTTTGTTTTTTTAACGTAGGTTGTTGTTGTTAGGTACCGTAGAGTCAGTGTCCGACTCATAATGACCATATGTACAACAGATGAAACACTATTGTCATGCTTCTCTGCTACTCATAAGGCTTTCAATGGCTATTTGATTTTTGGGAGTGGGTTGCTGGGTCCTTCTCCCAAGCCTACAGCACCTGGTGTTCCCAGGCAGTCTCCCATCCAAGTACAAACCAGGCCTGACCCTGCTTAGCTTCTGAGATCTGACAGGATCGGATACCACTGTAGTGTGGCTGCAGGCATTTTAATGTACAGGGAGTCTTTAAAACAGAACATAAGGGGTGAAAATGCCAAAGACACACTTTCCCAGCCTCCTTTGCAGCTAGAAGTAGCCTTGTGACCCAATTCTGATCAAGGAGATAAAAGGAAAATTCTCCTAGGTGGCTTTTAGAAAACATTTCCCTATCTAGTAAAAATGGAGGCAAGAGAACAGCTGCCTCACCCACCTCCTTATTTTTGGATGAGTGTGTGTGAAGACTGTGCCTGGTGGCCAGGGGTCCCCCCATCCCTGTGAGAAAGCCAGCCAGGAGTGTGCTGCAGATGGAAGCACAAAGAAGAACCCCACTAAGCTATGACCCTGAATTGTCTACACCCAGATTTCTTATTTGAGACAGGCAGCTTTTGTATTTGAGCTATTCTTTTGGAAGTGCTCTATAACTTGCAGACAAAGCATTTGTAATGCCCAGGGCTATGGTAGGATTGACAGAGGATACACAGACATCCAAGACCTAGCCTCTTCCTTCTATTCTAGAAGCCTGTGGTCAAAGTGGGGAAAGTAGACATATGTACCTATTTTCAATGTCCTTCAATTAAACAACTTAGAATATAATCAAGTTTTAGACTCAAAGAAAACACAATTCCATTCCTAGGAATTTCTCCCAAGATAGTATGTTTAAAGCACTCCTGAATTTTAACATAATAGAGAAAATGTGAACAGACCCTGTGATGACTTGAATGTCTGTGTCCCTTCCAAGATTCATGTTGAAACTTAATCACCAATGTGATAGTATTAAGGGATGGAGCCTAGAGGACGATTATGTCTTGCGGGCTTGGTCCTAGGGAGTGGATTTAATACCTTATAAAAAAGCCTTCACAGTGTTTTCTCTTCTGCTCTTCTGCCTTCCACCAGAGAATGCAGCAATATGGCACCATCTTAGAAGCAGACAGCAGCCCTCCCAAGACACTGAATGCCACCACCTTGATCTTGAACTTCCCAGCCTCCAGAATTGTAAGAAGTAAATTTCTATTGTTTACAAGGTACCCAGTCTCTGATATTTTGTTACAACAACACAAACAGATCAAAACAGAAATCTGTATTGAGAAGTGGGTGTGCTCCTATAACAAATACCTGACATTGTAGAAGCAGCTTTGGAACTAGGTAATTGGTAGGGGCTGGAAGAGTTTGGAGGTACATGCTAGAAAAAGCCTAGATTGCTGTGAACTGAACAGAAAAGGTATTTTGGTGAGAGTTCAGAAGAGAAGAACTATAAAAAGAGCCTAAATCTTCCTGTTGTTGTTAGGTGCCATCGAGTTGTGTCCGACTCATAGCGACCCTCAAAGGATTTTCAATGGCTGTTTCGAGATTGCCTCGGGAGTGGCTTCCCATGCCTGTGTCCCATTTTTGCGGTGCTGGGAATCAAACCCAGGACCTCAGAGATTGCAGAGTGGCACTCTACCAACTGAGCTAAATCCCAGCCCTAAATCTTCCTAGAGATTATTAAGTAGTTCATTTAAGTGGTCATGAACAGAATGTTGGTTCATGATACATGGACAGTAAAAGCAATTCTCATGAGACCTTAGATGGAAATGAGCAACAAGGTATTAGGAACCAGAGGAAAGGCCATGCTTGTTATAAAGTGACAAAGAACATGGCTGAATTGTCTCAGTATACAAATGCTTTGTGGAAGGCATAACTCACAAGCCATGGACTAGGGTATTTGGCACAGAAAATCTCTAAGCAAGGTGTTGAGGATGCTGTCTGGCTTCTCTTGCCTGCTTATAGTAGGATTCCAGAAGATAGAAATATATTAAAGATGAAATTTATTACCAAAAATAAAATGAAACTTAAAAGATTTAGCAAATTCTTGGCCTATAATGATTGTAAAGAACAAAAAACACATTTGGAAGAAGACACCAAGGATGTGGCCAAGCAACTGTTTGAGAAGGAGAGTATTATGGGTCACAGGAAGCCAGATGCTATTCATCAGGACAACAGGAGAATGATGCTGAAGGCATTTTGGAAGTTATCATTGTTGTTACTTTCATTGCACACCCAGATCCTAGGGCACTGAAGGCAGAACAGTAGGATGGGAGGGGTCCAAGGCACCCATGGGACCTCAGAGCTCACTGCCCAGGGCCACCTCAAGTCTCTCCTCCACACATTTGAGTGTAGTGCTCTTTGGCCACCCCAGCCATGGCTCACGTAGGCCCACTGTGACCTGTTGTTGTTGTTGTTGTTGTTGTTAGGTGCCATCAAGTCGTGTCCAACTCATAGCGACCCTCATTGGGTTTTCAATGGCTGATTGTTTTGGGGTTGCCTTGGGAACAGATTGCCACGTCCTGTGTGTGTGTGTGTGTGTGTGTGTGTGTGTGTGTGTGTGTGTGTGTGTGTGCTGGGAATTGAACCCAGGACCTCAGAGACTCTTGCAGAGTGGCTCCACCAACTGAGCTAAATCCCAGCCCTCCATTGTGACCTAGGCCACTATATATCCACATGGTGTTACCTCTGCAGGCATGCAGAGCACATAAGTTGTGGAGGCATAGGTGCCCCCACCTTGATTTCCAAGAGTACCCTGGAGAGCCTTGGGGTCCAAGCAGAGAACTGCCACAGTGGCAGAGCCACTGCAAAGGGCTCCCACTCCCAATGCCTAGCAGTGTTGTGGGGTGGAGGCTACCCCAAGGAGAGCCCACCAGAATAATGAGTGGTGGAGCTCTGGAGTTTGACTACCTCCAAGACCCCTGGAAGAGCTACAAGCACCTGACTGCAACACTCAAAAGCTGAGGTGTGGGCTGCAGCCAGCAAGGTTGTGGGGTAGAAACCAACTTCCGCCCCAGTGAGTACAGAAGGTGGGGCATGGAGTCAGAGAAGATTTTCCTCAGTCCTTAGATTTAATGTTGCTTGCTTTGTTGGTTTTGAGGTTTGGGACCTGATATGCTTTTCTGTTTTCCCATTTCTCCCTTTCAGAATGGGAATTTTGTCCTTTGTCCCACCATATGCATAAGTCATTTGATTTCATAGACTCACAGCCAGAAGGGACTTTGCCTCAGAATAAATTGTACCCTGGATCTCAACAATATCTGATTCATATGACAAATGAGACTTTCAACTTTGCCTTTAGAGTTGCTGCTGGAATGAGTTAAGACTCTGGGGACTAATGGGATGGAATAATGTATTCATGTATGTGAAGACATGAATTTGGTGGGACCAGGGACGGAATACCATGATCCAAATGTTTGTATCCCCTCCAACATTCATGTTGAATTTTAATTGCCAGTGTGATAGTATTAAGAGATGGGAACTTTAAGAGATGTTTAAGTGATGAGGGTTTGGCCCTGTGAGTTGGGATCAATGGCTTACAAAAAGCTTCACACAATGTTTGCCCCTTTTATCCTCCTACCTTCTTCTATGAGAGAATACAGCAAGAATGCCCTCACTAGAATCAAATGCCAGTGCCTTGATCTTGGAGTTCTCAGCCTCCAGAACTGTAAGAAATATATTTCTTTTTTTTTTTTTTTTTTTATATTTCTTTTTTTTATACATTTCTCAGTTTCAAGTATTTTGTTATAGCAGTACTAACAGACTAAGATATACCCTGTTCAATAATAGAGGTTGAACTTACAGCTAATATGTAAAATAAATAGTACAAAGTCAGTAAGGATGATATTGATCTATATATAATGACAACAATTCTCTAGATTATAACTGGAAAAAAATCAGGTTGTCAACAAAGTAGTATCAAAATCCCTCTTATGCAGAAACGCATCTCTGAATCTAGGTTACATGTAAAACTGCCAATAATGAATATCACTTTACAGTGAAATTACAACTAATTTTAATTTTCTTTACACTTTTCAGTAATGTTTGCATTTGTCATAATGAACACATTATTTTTATAATAGTTCCACTAAGGGTGTTTAGAAATGCAACTGTCTTGTAAGACCATAGATGCACTATACACTACAAAGTACCATGTTATTGTTGTTGTTAGGTGCTGTCGAGTCGGTATCCGACTCATAGTGACCCTCATAGGGTTTTCAATGGCTGACTGTTTTTTGGGATTGCCTTGGGAGTGGATTGCCAGGCCCTTCTCCCATTTTTGCAGTGCTGGGAATTGAACTCGGGTCCTCAGAGACTGCAGCGCAGCGCTCTACCAACTGAGCTAAATCCCAGCCCACAAAGTACCATGGATAGCTTTAAAAAAATCTGCCCATATTTATGGCACACAAACTATTTGCAAAAGAATATGGTATATTAGGATAAACCTACACACAGTCCATGGGTTCAAAGAACCAAGTGTCTACTTGGGAGGCTAAGACACACACATATGTAATAGATCCATCTATTTCTACGAGCGATAGGTCATTTGTCACAAATGCCACCCTTCTCCACACCTGGCTTCTCAAGGATATGATTTATATTGAAACAAAACACTGAACTGTAAATATTTGACCTTTATGAAAAATATTCTAAATGAAAATTGTTGTATTATGCATGTTATATACAGAGGATGTCAATCAAGCATTGTGAATAGCCTCTGGGAAATTCTTTCAGGCCTTGAAGGGTTTGCCTAGGAATTGCTTGCCAATCTGATAAAACACTGTCTATAATATAGAAACCAATTTCACACTGAAACCTTTTGCATTTCTCGGAGTCATAAATACAGCAAAACATCTCTTAATTTCTAGAACACATCAAATAGTGAGTAGTGTTATCAGCTTAAGCTCTATGACATGTCAATAAACTTAACATTTTATGTGGTGTGACCCTGATGTTCCCAGCAGCATGGCTTAACTCCTGAATTTGACCCTTTTCCCATTTCCCAGGATATGCTAGTAAAAGAGGTAGCATTCAAGCATTCCTTAGACTAGAACCACATTAAAACAGCTGTCATTACATTTAACATTTGAGTGCAGAAAATGTTTTATGTTTATTTACTAAAATTGTTGGCAGGGTCCAAGATCCGGACAATATTGATTCATCCACATTCTTGTGGTCACATCTGGCTCCAAGCTGCATCTGTTGAATGACTGTACTTAAGGAATCATCTTGCCTTCCTGTTCCTGTTGCCATCACCCAACGTGTCATTGACCCAGGCACTGGACTAAACCACTTCTCTAATTTGTGCAGGGGCAGTTGTATTTGTGTGTATGAGGGTAACATCCTCCATAATCATAGTACTAATGGTCAAGACCAAGAAATTTACATGGATGCAGTTCTGTCCACTAAACTACAGCCTGTAGTAGCTGCTTGCCATCTCTAAATGTCTTTCACCTGCAGCTGTAGCACTGTGGCATCCAATCCTGTCAGATCTCGGAAGCTAAGCAGGGTCAGGCCTGGTTAGTACTTGGATGGGAGACCACCTGGGAACATCAGGTGCTATAGGCTTAGGAGAAGGATCTGGCAACCCACTCCCAAGAAACAATCCACCATTGAAAACCCTATGAATAGCAGAGAAGCACTGACAATAGTGTTTCACCTGTTGTACATTGGGTTGCTATGAGTCAGATAGACTCGACGGCACCTAACAACAACAACATCAAATGCCTTTCATTTTTCAACTTTTTCAGAACTAGGGGTTGAATCTAGGGCCTCACATATGTTAGGCAAGGACTCCACCACTGACCTGCACCCTCAGCCCTTATTTGTGACAGGGTCTTGATAAATTGCACAGGCTGCACCTGGCTTGGAACATGCCTCAACCTCCATACTTGGGGTTATAGGCATGCATCCCAGCTCCCAGCCTCTAAGTGCCTTTTAATATGCTAATGAATAAGTATAACAAACATAGGAAATAAATACTACCATCAGCCCCTCTTTAGAGGTACAGAAAGTGAGACTCAGACAGATAGCTTGCTGCGAGTTCAGCTTTCATTACGAGGGGGAGGACTGCCAATCCAGGCCCCTTAGCTATCCGAGGTTTGCTCTCCAGCACTGTCCTATCTTCTTAAGATCAGCCAAGCCACCCTGACCATGTTTTCTTGTTCAAATCCAAACTCTACAATATATGACTGGCTAGCTATTGGAAGTTAGAACACTTAGAAACCTCCTTCAAAGCCAAAACATTTGCTTCCAAAATCAAAGTTTGTTTCAATGGCAGAGGCTTGCCAAAGGAAATGACTGTTTCAATCAGTGTCAATGAAACAATGTTCCGTGGGCTAACAAAGGCTGAGCTTGCAAACACTTCCCTCCTGTTGAAAAATAAGTACAGTCGAAATAGGAAGTTTCTTTGTTTTGTTTTGTTTTTTTAAACTGCAAGAAATGCAGGTGCAGTTAAGGCAAACCCAAAACAAAGGCTTCAGAAAACAGTTTCCTATCAAAATCATACATTATTTCCAACTGCCTCATTCCCACTAAAGGAGTTAAGAGCATGTCACCCCAAAATGTGCTTCCCTGGAATTGTGACTGGTTCAAGTTAAAAGCACCTGTAAAACAGCAGGTGCAAGAAGATTCCTTGGACCTCGTTTCTGTTTCTTAAAGCATAAGGTGAAATTCCCATGTGAAAGAGATTTTCCTATATCCTTTAGTATTGCTCTTATCAACAATGGGACACTGAGAATGAGAGAACTCTGAGCAGACCTATTAAAATAACTCTCACCTTCTCTTAGCCTTCCCGCATTATTTTCTTTTTCACAACTTACTATTCTCTGTCCAATTCAGTACGTAAGTGCTCAATTCTAACCCCTGCCATGCCAAGCCAGTCTTAAATAAACCTGTATGTTCTTCTCCTTTTCATGTCTTACAGCAATTTAATTCTCAGGCTCAGCGAAAAAAATAAAATACCTACAGAGGATAGAGATAAAATTCTGCCTTCCATACACCACATACCTCTAACCGAAGTGAAATCTACAACATATGCACATTAGTCTGCTTAACATTGGCAAATATCAATTTCAAAAGACAGAAAAATATGGGAAAGACTGAACGAAGAAAAACACTTTTCTGCCTTCCTATATGCTTGGGAATATGACCCGGCAGCCCACTCCCGAAATAGTCAGCTACCGAAAACCCTATGAACAGCAGAGAAGCACTGACATAGTGCCAGGCATGGCACAGTGTTGGGGAGTGGTTTCACTTTGTTATGCATAGGGTGTCTATGAGTCAGACCCAACTCCATGGCACCTAACAACAACAACATATGCATCTGTGGCAGTTGTTACTAAAATGCAGAAATTATTTAAATGACTGTAGAGCACGCCCCATGCCCCCGCCTTCCCCTCTACTAAGATGAAGCACTACTTGGTGACACTGAAGCCAGGTCAACACAGTAATAATTCTCACTTTTAAGGAATTACTGCTGATGTTAATATTTTATAATTCTATTTGCAGTAGCATCATTTAGGATTATAATTGGAACTTGTTGTCCCCTACAGTCATCTCTCCTTTGATTTTAAGCAGGCAGCTAGGCCTCTGGAACGCTTACCTTTGGAAATTTGCAGAGAAGAAAGCAATCCCACTTTAAGTCAATGCTGCCTTTGCTATTTGGTAGGAGAGCAAGAACTGAGGAAATGTAGTGAAGAGATGTGTCCTACCCGAAAAGGGAGCAAGAGCAGCCAGGGACAGACAAGAGAACTCCATAGCCTGTACTGGGGATGCATGCAGCTCATTTTGGCAAGATCTGATGGACAGATGACCATGTGGCACATCCAAGCCCCAGCTGCAAAGGCTTCAAGTCCTCCCAAGAGTCCCTTGACCCAAATATGGCAGGAGCCCAGAGGGAACACACAAGCTGAAATCCAGTTATGTGCAGTCGGCAGAGCATGCCAGGTGAGGCTCTGGCACTTAAGGCTTCCAGAAATTTGTATAACCTGGGGCAGGTGGAGTGCTATGGGAAAGACCTAATAATCACTGGAATTCAGCTTGTGCCAATGTAACAGGTGGGATAAACCCAAGTTGACTATAGAAGTACAAAGTAATGTAAGACAAGGCCCCAGGATATCTTCCGATAACAACACAAATGACCCATGTTGCTCTCATACCCTTCTACTTTGAAATCAGTATAATCTATTTTAGGGAAGAAAATCTTTACCTCCATTCTCTTAGGATTTTTTGGCCAGGCTTCACAGCAGGAGAAAATCAACAGGTGAAAAGAATACAAATTTATTTACTATAAGCCTTCATGGCATGGGAGCCCTCGTAAGGAAATACTCAAAGACAAAAAGTTGAACCCACGCTGAATTGGACAAATAGTAAATTATGAAAATGTGAGAAGTGGAGCTGGTGCTAGGGCAGTTAATTAGGTAAAGAAATAACTAGGAATATAAGAAATAGTCTTGGGATTGGGATGTATCTCAGTAGTAGAGCATTTGCCTAGTACACACCAACCCTTAGGTTCAATCCCCAGGGACTAAAAAAAAAAGAAAGAAAGAGAAAAGGAAAAAAAGTCTAAGTTTGTTTGTATTTTTTTTTCTCAGCCTCAACTTCCCATCCTTGAAGTTAAGAATGTTCCTTTCCTTCTGCTGTAGGGAAGGCCACTTTCAAGTGAGAGTTTCATCTCCTGCTTTTAAGAAACAGAATGAAATCCAGAGGGATCTTCTTGCACCTGCTGTTTTTCAAGTACCTTTAACTTAAAATAGTCAATATGCCAAAGCAGTTTATTTAGGGAGTGGCGTGTTCTTAACTTCTTCGGTATCAAATTTCAAAATTATCCATGGAGAAATTAATTCCAAAGAAAGAGTCAAGGAAGAATGCACTGATTTTGCTGGCATAACGTATAGTTTGGTCCTGTTGGTTGGTCCCACCCAAATATGTATACAAATACATATTTGTATTAGCAAAACCCTAGAAACACCAAAAATACCTTAGTAAAATATATCCATTTCCTGGAACAATACATAGGCATTAAGAATGATGTTGTAGACTTGGGAGGCACAGGCAGGAGGATTGCAAGTTCGAGACCAGAAGTAGTCTGCGTAATTTAGTGAGACCCTATCTCAAAAAGTAAAAAAATGGTCTGGGGGTGCAGCTCAGTGGTACAGCACTTGCAAAGCATGCAAGCACAAGGCCATGGGTTCAACCCCTAGTGCCGAACAAAAAAAAAAAAAAAGATGTTGCACATGTTACTTTTATAATGAAAAATAATATGTTAAAGAAAAACACTTTAGAAGAGCATTCAGTAGCCAGGCACAGTGGCAGATTCTTTTAATCCCAATGACTCAGGAGACAGAGGCAGGAGGATCACAAGTTTAAGGCCAAAGGCAACATGTGTAACTTAGGTAGACCTTGTCTCAAAATTCAAAGAAAAAAAATGGGATAGGGGTTCAGCTCAGTGGTTGAGCACTTGCAAGTCCCAGGTTCAACTTCCCAGTACTGAGAAAAAAAAAAAAAAGAGCATTCAGTATCATAGAAAGGCATGAAAAATATATCATTCAATTAAAAATCATAAACCTCTGAGCAAATATGATCACACTTTTATAGAAACAATATAAACATGAATATGTGTATATAGGTTTATTGTGTACACTGGTGCCAGGGAACTATAAGGATGATAAAAAAAAATCAAACAATTAGAAATGATTATTTCTGCCACAGTTGCATTAAGACTTTTAAGGGCCTTAGGCACTTCCTTCCATAAAAATGTTGACAAGCAGGGTGCCATGGTGCCTGCCTGTAGTCCTGGAGACCAGGGAAGCTGAGGTAGGACGATTGCAAGTTTAAGACTGAAGGCAGCCTGTGCAACTTAGCAAGACCCTGCCTCAAAATAAAAAATAAAAAAGGAGAGCAGCTCAATGGAGGAGCACTTATCTAGCATGCATGAGGCCCTAGGTTTCACTCCCCATTAACGGTAAAAAGAAAAAGTTGAAAGTTATGTTTTATCACTGCATCGATATAAGGATGAATATAATCCAGGCTTAAGGAGTACAGTTCTTACCAGTACACTGACAGTGTACAGCAGGGGATTTCACGGCTGCTAGAGTCATTATTATATGTTCATTGTCATTATATTTATTTTTCTTCTGGTTTTAAGAGACATTAAAACATTTTGTGGGCCCTAGGCCTATTGGATATGTTGGTTCTGATTTCTGAGTGCTGGAATTATCTGAATTTTGTTTTTTTAATTTTCATCTTGAGACAGGGTCTTGCTAAGTTTGCAGTCTCCCTCTGGCCTCAAACTCTCAATCCTCCTGCCTCAGCCTGCTGAGTCTCTAGGATTACAGACATGTGCCATGGTGCCTAACATGATTACCTGATTTTTATTTCCTTTTTTTTTTCATGGTCGTATCCATGTTTCCTAAATTTTCAGTACCAAAGATTTATTCTTTTATTATAATGAAAAACTATTGGAACAAAGAAAGGTAAACATAATAAAATGGCCCATTGTATGCATCACCAACAGATAAAACTGGGAGCAAATGCAGCCTCTAGAGGCATCACCCTCCAGGAACTTTAAATCATCCCACCAGACAGAGTTTAGCATCCCTGGCACTGCTGGTCTCGCCCACCAGATGACTTCCTATTGGGACCAACCAACAGGACCAAACTTCTGTTTTTTTAAATAAAGCAGCCTTCTGGCTTACCAAAGAAAATGGGTTCATGTCTTGTTCTTCACATACAAAGATGACACAACTGATCCACACTCACCTGATATCTCCAGGGGTGGAGATAGCTGGCCTTGAGCCAGCCACACTCTCTCACCCGGTCTGACAAGCATTTCCACAAGGAGGACAGGTTTGGGTAACGATGGAAAGGCAGTAACCAGTTCTTCTAGAGTTTCAGACATGGCACCAATGCATTATAAACTGGTGATCTTTGTCAAATGGTGATGTTGGCCAAGACTTGATAGGTTTGATTTTACAAAGTCAGCTTTTTGAATATATATTTTTAATTTATATATTTGCTTATTTGTTAATGTGTTTAATAAATGTTGGTTAAGCACCTACTGTGTGCCAGGCACTGTTCTAGGAGCAGGAAACACAGTGGTATACAAGACCAACAGCCCCTGTTCTCATATTACTGGAAGCAAAGATACTGAATAAGGATGCAGACCATTTCAGAAGTGGGGGGCAAGGAGTGCACTGATAGTGCGTGGCATGGGACTGCAGCAACCTAAGGAGTGAAGGATCTCAGCCTTCCCAAGCTCTGGAAGTTTAAACCAAAACATGGAAAGTAAGTGGAAGCTGACCAAGCAAGAAAAGGGGAAGGGAAAAGAGAACGTACCAGGCAAGGGATGCACTCATGCCCAGAACCAAGAATCTGAGCCACTCACGGAGCTAAAGGCATCCAAAAGGTTTGGAGAGTGTGGCAGAAGATAAGGCTGTAAAGGGAGAGAAGGGCAAGAACATGAAGGACTAATTAATTCTAGTTAAGGAGCTAGGATTGTCTCCTATTCTAATGGGAAGCCATTGCAGTTTGAAGCAATGGAGTTTATATTAGCTTTCTCTCCCTGTGACAAAATGCCTAAGATTTAAAAAAAAAATTGAAAGAAGGGAAGATTTATTTTGCCTGATGGTTCCAGAGATTTCAGTGGATGGTTGCTTAGCCTTGTTGCTTTGGGTCTGTGGCAGCACAGTACATCGTGGCGGGAGCATGTAGTGGAAGAGGCCTCTTCACCTCAATGCTGCTGGGAAACAAAGAAAGAGAGGGTGTGACTGGGGTCCCAACACACCCATGCCCCCTGTGACCTCACTTCCTCCCACTAGGACCCACCTCCTAAAGGTTCTACCACCTGCCAAAGGCACCACGGGCTGGCAATCAAGCCTTTAATAAGTGAGACTTTTGGGGACACTCCAGACCCAACTTATAACAGAGTACTCATTGCCATGCGGCAAATGAATGGCCTGAAACCCAGGAGTGGTCCTTGGATCACTGGTGATGGCTGCCCCTGAACCCTAGGGTAAGACTTACCCCAGCCTGACTTACACAACTGAGAAAACTACAGATGTGTGCTATGACCTCTAAAGCTTCCCACACTCTCCAGTCCTGCAGAACCGAGCCTTCAGAATCACACAAACAGATAAAACTTAAAGTGGGCAGGAGGAGGAAGACCACATTGCCCTAGCACTGTAGATTTATACTAGCAAGTATGGATTCTCCTAGTATGCATCTTCACTTTCTTTTTCTTCTTCAAAATTATCTTTATTCTTCTTGGCCCTTTGAATTTCCTATATGAGTTTTGGAAATCAGCTTGTCAATTTCCATGAAATAAAATCTACCAGGATTTTGATAAGGACTGCATTGAATCTATAAACCAATTTGTAGAAAACTGATGTTTTTGCAGTCTCCAGTCTTCCAGTCCATGAATGGGGTCTAGCTCTCAAATGATTCAGATTGCAATTTCTTTCAACAACATGCCATTTTCAGTAAGAAGGCTTTGCACATATCCTGTTAGATGTATTCTTAGATATGTGATATTTTAGGCTGTTGTAATAGACAAACATTAAAATATTAATCAAATAAGAAAATGTCTGGGGAAAATACTTTGCAAAATATAAAGCTTTATACAAATTTGGGGTGTTCTTTTTCACTGACACCACTCAATATTTTAAAAAGCCAGTCTACACTCTTAAGGCAACTTTCCCAGTAACTACTGGTTAACCAAGATGCTGAGGGAACACAAAGATGCTGGTTAACACATGATGCTAAGGGCACAGGACAGCCAAAGAAGTGACATTGGAGACCAAGAAAAGAATTAATTACTGGCCTGGAATAAACTCTAAGAAAAGAACAAATTCTCAGCCTGGTATGGTGGCACACACCTCTAATCCCACTGACTCAGGAAGCTGAGGCAGGAGGATTGCAAGTTCAAGGCCAGAGGCAGCCTGCATAATTTAGCAAAACCATCTCAAAATTAAAAAAAAAAAAAAATTAAATGGTTTGGGAGTGCAGGCCAGTGGTAGAGCACTTGCAAAGTACATGCAAGGCCCTGAGTTCAACCCCAAAGTTCCACAAAACAAAAATAAAAATAAATAAATTAAAAACCCAAATTCTCAATCTGGTCTGAGGTTTCCCCAACAGCCACTAGATGGCCTGGGGGGGGGGGGGGGCGGGAATCTCATTCCTCTAAAACCAAAGAGCTTTATACACCTGCAACAATTCAAGAGCTCCTGAAACTGACACTGAAAATTCTTCAGCACCTCAACCAGCCCTCAGTGGAGGCTAAGGTTCTTGACCTCTCTCCTACCTTCACAGGAATCCTTAACCACAAAACCAATGAAGGTGAGCCGGGCGCGGTGGCGCACGCCTGTAATCCCAGCAGCTCGGGAGGTGGAGGCGGGAGGATCGTAAGGTCAAGACCAGAGGCAGTCTGAGTAATTTAGCGAGACCCTGTCTCAAAAAGTAAAAAAAAAAATGGGCTGTGGGCACAGCTCAGTGGTCCACCACTTGCAGAGCATGCGGCGCGAGGCCCTGGGTTCAACCCCAGTAGCGCAAAAAAAAAAAAAAAAAAAAAAAAAAAAAAAAAAAAAAAAAAAAAAAAAAGGTGAGATCTGACTGCTTCCTGGGAACAATAGCTGTCCAAGGAACATGCTGGCTTTCAGCTGCATCTGGGTCTGGACTGGTGACTCCTCCACCCTCCTCTCAGCCCAGCCTCACAGCACCCTCCTCTACTTGCCCAGCCTTGTCTTCCTCATTCCATTAGTCTTGAGAAGAAAATTCCCAAGAGTGGAATCTTTGGGACATTGACATTACTTATGAAACACAAAAAGGAGAAAGACTTTGCTGTTATCCACCCCTACATCATTCCATTGCTGATGTCAGGTGGATATTAGCTGATAGACATCAAAAAGATGTCTATCTATGTTTTATTGACTACGCAAAAGCATTTGATTGTGTGGATCACAACAAATTATGGATAACACTTCGGAAAATGGGAATACCAGAACACCTAATTGTGCTCATGAGAAATCTGTACATGAACCAGGAGGCAGTTGTTCAAATAGAACAAGGAAACACTGAGTGGTTTAAAGTTGAGAAAGG
>VMDO01001714.1:0-23210 GCA_007922755.1 Pedetes capensis
CACAATTAAAATAAAAAAGCACTGCAGAACCTAGCAAATAATAGGTTCAATGACAACAAAAAAAATCAGATGACAACTGAACATTAAAAGAAAGAACTTACGAATGTACAAGCTAATATCAGCGTAGGGTAATAATCACCACCATTCATTAAAAAAAGATCATAAAAATGTTAATGGATGACCCACAGCTTCAACTTTGTTAACATATCTCTTAGTATTTCTATTAATGTTCATAAAGTACAGCGACCTAATTTTATCATTAAAAAACTTAAATACAGTAAATAGCATTTAGAAAAGCAACTTTGAAATCTTAAATACCCATACTTACAAAGGGATACTTTCTTTACCCAATGGTGGGTTCATAATGTAGTCTTTGGTGATTGGTTTTACCCAGAGCAGAACCATAAATAATGGTGCCAAGAAGTTGATATGAAGTAATGTTCTGAAAGTATGTAAAAAATAAACATAAAGATCCAGAAACAAAATACATTAATAAACTACAGAAGCTTGAGTATTACTTTTTTCATCACCACGTAACAATAATTTGATTGCTTGAGAAATGATGTTATTATCTTAATTTTTCAAATAAGAACATTTAGATCCAGTGATGTAAAGTAACTTGATCATGAAAAACTAACCAATCTAGAACTAAAATCCAGATTTGCTCACTTTCATTCTAGAATACATTCTCTAATAATCCCATATGAAATCTTTGATGCAATAAACAAGTCCTTTAATCACTCTCTAATTTTATACAGTCAATGAATCCAATGATAGATACAGAAGAGTCACCTGATGCTTCTCAGTGCAGTTGAAACGAGGTGCTTGCTCACTACTTTCAAGTAAGTGATAGTGATTAACCAGGTCCATAACACTAGAAGGCACATGGCAGATGGGACTTATGGCAACAACTTCTAACTGAGGAACTTTTCAATATGTAATGGTCATGGATAATGCTTAAATTATATTGTTAAAATCACAAGTAATCCACACATTTTTATTTCTTGGACTATTATGAACACAGCTGAAATTAATTTCCATGTCCTATACAGACAAGAATATTTACTTTACTCTTGACAAGGCCATATGCCTAATATAATGAAGGTTTTCAGGGCTGGGCTATAACTTCCCTGCTAGTTGCTAAGTTCCTATCCTACACAAACAGATAGCTGCCAAGAATTTTTCTTATGCTAGAAAAAAGGCAAATTCTTTAGACTATTTTATTACAATGTGCTGCTTTTATTACCAACCACATACAGGGCCAAACTGGAGGGTTTAAAATACATACACAAAGATACATATTTTAAAATATCACTACCTAGGCAAACGATAGTGATCTGTGTGAGGAAACAGGGCTAAATAAGCAAGTCATGAATACCTGACAAGGATATGTAGAAAACAGGTTATAACCCTTGGTAGTAAAACAGTCCTAGAGTCTAGCCAGAGATATGAAAACAATGCTGCTCTTTGTGCCAGTCGGGTTACTCATGATAGAAGTAGCTTGCCCACACTCTTGTATAAGGCATAATGCTATAATAAAATGAGGGGCTGCAACAAGGTGAAAATAAAACCTCAACTTCCAAAGTGGGAATATGCGTAAAAAGAAGCCACATTTTACTAACAAGGACATTAAAATGTGCCACCCGTCTCTCTAACCACTACTAAATGCCTTATGTTTTCATAAAGTGATTCTTTCATCCCACGGCCTTGGTAAACCATCGGGTGTGGGGGAAGAAAGAAGCAGTATTAGGTATGCAGTGTTGCTAGGGAACACTCTAGTATCAAGGAGCAGCCCACAGCAGTTTCAGTAGCTTGTGAAGGGCTCCCCTCCACCCACCCTTTTCAGCTTATTTAAATCATAACACTGAGGTTAGTGGACTGAAGTGTGTGTGTGGAGGAAGGAGGGGGAGAACCAGGTTTTGTCTTAAAAGAAGCCATTAGAGAAACGGGTGATATGAGAAAGGCAGGGTGTCAAGAGCATGCTGGGTAAAAGGAGGAAAAAATAAAGAAGGATGGAATGTGTAACGGAAGGTGAGAATAAACATATGCACAAAGCATATGTAGCAAAATGCAGCCAAGAGGAAAAAAAGATAGCTTAAATTAAAGGAAAACATATAGGTAAGAGAGATAAGAATGTGAAGACTACAGAATCAGCATTATTAAACATACAGTTTTAAACAGCAGTAATGTTAGGAATATGATTGACCACCAACAGAAATTTAATGACTATAAATATATATATATCAAAATTGAATATTCTCAAGTTGGGCTTCCACTGCAAACAAAACGATAAAACAAGAAACTGGAGCTCGATATGAACTGAAGTAGATATATGCCTGCCTTTCTGCCAAGATGACTACATCAACAACAACAAAAAACTGTAACAAACACAAATATTGTAGTAAAGGGCTTTGAACTCTATGTAGATATTCATTGTGATTTCTCCATTTCAGAACTAAAATAGAACTTTGTAGTTAAAATAATCTATGATATAGAACATAGTTCAGGATTAGGGATCCCAAAATTATGTGTTATTTTACCAAAAGTCTAAAAAGCTGATTAATAACTTAAGGAAAATAAACA
The DNA here is from genome assembly GCA_007922755.1 of Pedetes capensis. Lineage (NCBI taxonomy): Eukaryota > Metazoa > Chordata > Mammalia > Rodentia > Pedetidae > Pedetes > Pedetes capensis. The sequence continues at coordinate 2,584 of VMDO01001714.1, forward strand.
TCTCTTATGAACATGATTGTTTGAAAATTGTTTAAATACTTTAAATAAAAAGTATTTATGTAAAATTTAAATCAATATTTTAAAATAAAATGATCTAATTTTTTAAAAGGAAACGTCCATGGATCCTCAGTTCAGATGTAGAGATTGAAATGTCATAAACATCTGAATTAAAAAGAACTAACATGAATTTTGGTATTTTTATTTCAACAAGTAAAACAGAAACTTAGTAATCAATGGTGTATCTTTTAACACAAGACTTAAAAGTTAGAAAAGAAAGTGATTACAGTTGAGAAAAGTGATGTGACATCAAATGATTATTTATTAATTTTCAATACAATAATTTATGATTTTATTACAATAATATACCTTCATTAAGATGGAAAACATATATTTATCTGCATGTGCTTATGTACATTTTCCGCTTACTGTGTAATTTTTTCTGTTGCCAAATTCAGGGCATCCAGATGCATTTGAGCCAGCCGTAATCCAGGAAATGTCAAAAAAGCCCCAATGAGTGAACAGAAAATAGCCAGGAAAAATTTGAAAGTAAGTTTTGAAACAGGACCCCTAAAAAAAAGTTTTAAAAAAAGCTGATGAATTTTTACAGTTAACTTTCTAAGAACTCCCCTTCTTCTAATCAATCACTTTACAATCACAATAATATCAGTAAACTAATAAACAAAGTAAATGTCTACAAAAGATTGCTCTTTTTCAAGTACCTGAAACAGATCTTGGTGAACTGAAAACTAAACCAGGTATCTCTTTATTGACACTCATAACAATCCAAGCTACAAATTAAATGTACAATTGATATATGACTTAAATATAGTTTAGTGTTTGCAGGCAGTAGCATGAAATAAGAACACTGTTTACGAAAGACAAGAGGGTAAAGGGGAACTTATATGTATAATGCACAACACAATGCATATATGGAAATGTCACAATGAAAGACATGTCGGAATGAATCACATTAAAGTGTACATTAAAAATTTCAAAAAAAAAAAAAAAAGAATTCTATGAAAGATTCTAACTTTAAAGAGCTATAAAAACAGTAAGTAAGGCTATCTCTAGAAGTGACCATCCAGAGACGGGGAATGTGGCTCAGTGGTACAGCATGAGCCTAGCATGAACAAGGACTTGGATTCAATCCCTAGCACATTATAAAAAGCAAAAGAAAAGAAAAGAGAAAAAAGAAAGAGAAAAGAGAAAAAAGGAGAAGAGAATAGAAGAGAAGAGAAAAGAGGCAAAGTACAAGTGACAGTCCAATTAGAAGGAATTATTTTTACTGACTAAAAATAGCTAGTCATTTATAGTAAAAACTGAAAAATTTAAATTTAAATAATGCTGAATTTTTCAAAAACTTACTGAGATTCTAAACCTTGCTTTTCAAGAAACTGCATCGCACTATCTGAAAAATTTGTAAATCCTGTAAGGAAAAAAAGACATTACTCTTATCAAGGGGTGAAACACAAAATCTGCCCTTGGAAATAAAATGGTAGGAAACAGAACATCTTAAATTTTGAAGTGACTAGCTTAGCTCTTTCATGTGTTAATTAGTATGCCATAATGCAATAAAATTTGCTTATTAGCAGAAAGAGTCTTTGAAAATACCCCTTTGATATTTGTATATTCCATGAGTGTGCATAAAATTTGCATTAATTCTTTATGTGAGTAAACTTTTACATTATAGAAACTTCTTTAACTTCAAGGAAAAAATGAGAGGGACAGTATTTTGGGAAGAAGTTGGTAATAAAAAACTTTGCTAAAACAACAACAAATCATGTGAAACTCATTTGAGAGTAATAAAGGTTAATTGGTTAATTATTTAGAACACAGCAGAACATACACCTCAACCCTAGTTTTAAACATGTATCAGATACAAAACTCAAATACGGAAGTAAAAAATATTGACACTAGGGCTGGGATATATAACTCAGTGGCATAGTCCTTCCTTGCCTCCCATGCATAGGGCCCCGAGTTCAATCTCCAGCAGGGCAAAGAAAATAAAATTTAAAAATTAAAAAAAAAAAATGACACACAAACAACAAAAAATTAACACTAGGCAAACAAAATTGATTTTTGAAGTTGTATGAAACTATTACCTGTTTCAAGTCCAAATTCGAGATAATTCTCTGTTACAATCAAAACTGCCATTGCTTTGACGAAGAAAAAAAATCCAAAGGTGACACAAACTGATCTTTCACCACCATCTTCTACTTTAAAATAGTGTGTAGTTAATGAAAATAGAACTTTGCTGCAGAAGGAAAAGTTCAGGAAAAACCACAAATATCTTCACAGGACGTGAACTCCAACAGAATTTATCTACAACATTTATTTTGATTCTACCTACCTGTGTATAAGATGTTCTATGGAAAGAAATGAAAAACTAATGAAAATCTTCCAGGAAATAAGACATAAAAACAAGGCAAATCTATGTGAAGTTTATAGCATAGGAAAAGTATATCACAATTAAGTTGTAATTACAGAATATATCTCTCATTAATAGTACTCAAATTTAACAGGAGGTAATTATAGGAATTTTATGTAATAGGTTCTAAGTAACATGAAAGGCCAGAGTAGGGAACTACTTTTACTGGCAATGTTTACATTTATAATTAAACACAGAAACACACATCACAAAAATCATTTGTAATCATCCAACAATTTAAAATTTGAAAATTATTAACAGCCACTGGTAACCTGCCGTTTGAAAACTAAGTATCTGGAATCATCACTTTCCTTAGGTTTAGATGAAAATAATCTCTAGAGGAAACAAGTGTCAACTGAGTGTTCAAAACCCATCCAAAATATCAACATGCTGATCTTTTAAAACACACTGAAGAGATCATCTTTATCCAAACCCCAAACCCCCAAACACACTAATTCCTTTCATCAAGATCGAATCAGAACACAATCCAAAGCTAGAACTTGGATCTCCAATACACCAAATTGTTGTTCTTGCAAGCATAAATCAAAGAAATAAGACAGTAATTCAATAAACAAATATAGAAAAGCAACTTTTACATAAATTTGTTCTCAAGCAGGGGAAGTAATTGCTATTATTTTGTATTTGCCATGACGAACAACCACCCTCCCCTCAGAAAGTTTAAAATACAATCCATGTAGAAACAATTTTTAAAAAGAAAGAAAAAAATACAAACCTGTGGCAGGGAGGTTATGTTAAAAGCCTCAAAACGACACAAACTAGAGGCCATTGGGATTTAAATGTAGACAGTCTAAAACCAGAGTCTGTTCACTTAACAACTCACTACACTGTCTCTGCAAACTGTACACAGCACCTGCTAGATACATGTGGCAGTTTAGCAGTCACACATAAAATCTTTTCAAAATACAACTGCCCTTATAAAACTAAATGTTTCAAACATTCCTAGTCCCAGTTTTTCTAAGGTATTGAGCTTTAGGGGTAAGGAGAAGCTAAATTATAACAAAGGATAAAAATTCAAGTTTTGTAAATTTGCAAAAACAACAATCTCTGTAAAGTATAGTAAGGATTTAAAGAGTAATATTTACAATCCAGTTCTTATCTTGCAATGCAGTATTTTGTAATACCCAAATTCTTTCTAAAATCACTAACATTTTGTACAAATCTTCCCTAAACATGTTTGTCAATCTTCCTATTTTAGTTAACAACTACTAAAGCATTTATAAGCAAGAAGACAATGTGACACTTCCAAAGTTGGTAAGATTCTGTGATATCAACTAGGATATCAACTTAACTAGGGTATCAAAGTTGGTAAGATTCTGTGATATCAACTTAACTAGGATTGTCAAATTTACGTCAATTTAAATGAAAATGACTGACAGAGGTTTAACAGAAGCATGTTCAGTTTCCATGTCATTTTACAAAAAAAATGTGAATTTTACCTTTTCTTCAACATAATCATTGCATATAACTTACCACTGTTATCTACTTTTCTGTGGGCTTTTTAGCTTTTGTTGTTGTTGTTGTCTATGCAGTGCTGGGGAGCAAACCCAGGGTCTTACACATGCTAGTCAAGTGCCCTGCCACTGAGCTACAGCCCAGTCCTCTTCCCTACTTTTTCTACATTCATTTCAGAATTTTTCGCTTACGCTCTTATCTCAAAAGCAAACACAGACAGTCTATGGTGGCAGTAAAAAGAACTTCCAGTAGAAAAAATTAAAAATATATATTGAAAGACTAAAATCCTGATAGTAATCAAGAGTCTCCAGCTAGAGGAGATACAGGTGGGATCAGCTCTATCATCAACGCAAAACCATCTCAATAACCTGGGTAAAAATACATAGCTTTGGGCTGGGAGTACATTTCAGTGATAGAGCACTTGCCCAGCAAGCATGAGGCCCTAGAGTAACCCTAAACAAATGAAAAAAATAAATAAAATAAATATTTTAAAAAGATATAGTTGGCAACAAAGCATGCTTCTTAAACGTTCTAGTTTCTCCTCACAGGAGAAAACAAAGTATAACACATAAAAGGATCCAGTATACAACCCACTTTTAAATTATGAAACTCTTAAAGCATAACTTTACTATATTTAGTATTAGTACTACTAATCACTTAAAAATAAAATCCAAGTTATGTGTAAAAAAAAGATGGAAGCAAAATACAAAGAACAAAATATCTAATTTTTAACTATATGGGAGTACTAAAGTTTTTGTCTATACAAATCCTAATTTCTTTCAGAAGAATCCAAATGCCAAGTTTTCTTAAAAAAGCAAGAAAAATTCTACAAATCTTAAAAGAAACATCATGTAACCAACATCTAAGATAGGACCTATGAAACACAGAGCCCTATGTTAAGAGCAGCGATAAGATTCCAGAATACAGATGCTCATATCTTCCCCTCTACATTCCTTTGAATTCCATGTCCCTTATCCCTTTTCCAAAACAAAAAAACACAAACCCAATAGTTTATTTTACTAGTATCAAACACTGCAGGTCCACATCTTTCTTGGAATTATATTGGAAAAGGATGAGAAGAAGGGAATAAAGTTTATGTGTGTGTGTGTGTGTGTGTGTGTGTGTGTGTGTGTGTGTGTGTTTGTGTGTATGTATATATAAAAAATATATATATATAAAATTCCCAAAATATTTATATATATTTTATTCCCAAACCACAACTGAACTGCTTTTGAGATACAGATAACTACCATCTCTTTCATTGTCTAAGGCCCGTAAGCCCAGGTCTGAAAAACAATTTCATTTTATTGAATATAGAACCTAGAAATTCTAAAGAGACAATTTCTAACTCTTTCACTTACACTGAAAACCAAAATAACATCTTTGGTTAAAAGTGATACCAAATGACTAGAATGAAGTATCCAAAAATTACATCTATTGCCACATCTAGAATAATTAAATTATAAAATATGGCAACACCAAAAGGAAAACAAAATTAGATGCAACCTGACCCAGACATGAAACATGACCTTACCCTTATCACTAACCTTTTAATATAAGATCACATACCACAAATACCTAAAATGTTATAAACCCTGCCTCCTCAATTCATAATCCAAGGTAGATAAATGATAAAAACTGTATTTATTAAGTCACATATTAGAATAAAACCACCTAATAACTCAGTGTAAAATACATATACAATATTCTGAAACATAATACTATCATCTGGCCACAACTACGTGTTCTAGCTTTCTCTGACTAGTCCCCATACTTCCACTTGAATCCGAAGAATATATTTTCCATCCCCTGAAAGTAATCATTACACTGTCTCAGATCATAATCAATCACCTGAACTCTTGTCCACCTAGTCAAAGACTCAACTGAAGCTCCACATCCTTCATGAAGCTTACCATTACCTCTTTAGCCAAGACCATTCTCTTCCTTTTCTGAATTTAATGGACTTACTGCTAGAAATCACATACTATGTTATATATTATCTTGAACTGTAGTGTAACAAAACTGTAAAGAAAGTTTTCTCTAGATCTGAGTGTCTGACTGAATTTTAGTTCTACTCTTATTATTTGATCTTCCACATAGAAATTCATTAACCTCTCTGCATTTCTAGTCCCTCATGTGTAAAAAGCAGCTACTATATTCACCACCTCAGAGGCCTAGTTTGAAAATTAAATCTTTCTTTCTTGTTCTCAGCAACAAATTGATGCTTTCTAGAAAATTTAATACTGAAATTTTGCTAACATACTAATATACAAAAGGACAGATGTATCATATAATGATATAACTCCTGGTTGTGTTTAATTTAACCATTTCCATGAAAATTTAATTACAGAGGTAAAATAAGATACAGCAGTTGTGCTGTGGCCTGAAAATACAGGTATGTGTTGACCTCTATATAGACAATAATGAAGACTCTCAATTCTCCACTTCTGTTGCCTTCCTATGAGGTAACCGACCCCATCTGAATCCAAGAGAACACTAAAATTTTGCTTCTGAAAAGAACAAACCTATATCACAGCAGGGTTTAGACTAAGTTAGTTATACCAAAAACATGGTGATATTCTACATACTCAAAGGTAATACAGATGCTTAGCTTCAATGAGTTACATCCTGATAAATTCATTGTAAGTTGAAAATATTGTAAGTTAAAAATGCATTTACTGCCCTCTAACTGAACATCAATGGCTTAGCAACATGGTGTACTCTAAATTATTTGTTATTTACCCTTGTGAACGTATGACTGACTGGTAGCTGCAGCTCGCTGCTATTGCCCAGTATCTTCAGAGTGTATTGTATATCACTATCACTAGGCCAAGAAAAGATCAAATTTCAAAGTCTGAAGTATGGTTTCTACAGAATACCTATCACTTTTTATACCATCTTAAAGTAAAAAAATCATAAGTCGGGGACTATCTATATTCATCTTAGAAGTATGTTACACTGGGTTTGTACACTGCAGACAGGAGATAAAAAAAAAGTACACACACCGAAAGGCCCCAAAGGAAAGAACAACAGGCAACATCATTATGCGCTACCTAAAACAAATGGGTTTCAGCATTACCAAATTCTTCAGTGAAAGCAACCAAGCCCTACTTACATACAGACATTCTAGTTAGTTTTTAGTGTCTGACTCTTAAATATGAAAGGAAAAGTATATATTTCAGGCTTTGTGGGACAAAAATGCAGTCTCTAGAGTGAATTATTCTGCTTGCTCTTCCCCTGCTAAGCCCTCAAAAATGTCAAAAGCCATTCTTAGCTTGACAGATACAGAAAATCAGGCTGTGATCTGGATACTGTGTGTCATACTTTTCCTGTGTAATAGCATAGCATCTATATAAAAGAGGTAAAATACATCAACAAGGAAAAGGTAACTGGGAGAAAAAAGAAATATAGGCAACAGAATAAAAAATTTAAAATATATGTATAATTATATATGAACAGATACACATATGTATCTATTTGAGACATTTATATTTCATAAAGCTAAGAAAAGATAAAAGCATCTTTGAAACAAGAACAGGATTCTAGAAAAAAGGAATGGTTAGCTAACAAAAATAAGCTCAGCAAAATTAAAAACAGAACAGAAAAAACAAACAAACAGAAAGGTTCTGAAGGTAAAGTTGACGTAATGTTTCATCAAGCAGAACAGAAGAGAATCAACCCAACAGGTACCATATCTAGCTAACAAAAGTGAGAGAGAGAGAGACAATGGGGAGGAGGTTTGCTGAAGGAAGAAATTCTCAGACATAATAAAAGAAATTTCCAAACTTGAAGTTTCCAAATGAAAACAGTTGCACCAAAAGCCTCGCATGAGAAAGTAAAAAAAAGATCCCCAACAAGTTTCACAATCACTAATCTTCAGAAGACAAATCAAGAGATTATCAAAGTTTCCTGACAAGGAAATAATATGTGTATCACAATGATATTGTCAATTCTTAATAGCAACAATGGTTTGTTTATATATTTATTTTAGCTTATTGAGACAAGGTCTCACCTTATAGCTCTGACTGGCCGAGAACACACAATTGATCCTCCTGCCTCAGCCTCCTAAGGGCTGGGTTTAAGGGCCTATGCCATCACACTCAGCTTCTTAATGGCAACTTTCAAAGTTAAAGACAATGGAATAATACCTTCAAAATTATGAAGGAAAAAACCATACTAACAACCAAGAATTATATACCTAAATGAGAGTAGAAAATTAAGACAATTAAAAACCACAAAATCTAAAAACAGTTATCTTGGATTTGTGCTTTGGCAGAAAGATTTACCAAAACATGTACAAACCCAAAGAGAAAAATAATGAATTCTGAAAATGGGAAATTACGCTTGGGAGAAAGGCAAATGAAATTCCAAAGATGACAACAAAAGCAAGTCCCAGGGCAATGGTTATGCAGCTGGCCTGAAAGGCAACTGGTCCAGACAAAAGTCAGAGCATGAAGGTCTCCAAAAAGAGTGTATCTATGAGAAAGAAAAAGAAGCTAATATAAGTTATAAGTGACTGTAGAAAACTGCTCTGAAAAGCTAAAGGAAATGATAATAAACAAGAAGAATAAAGTAAGTAAATTTTTACAGAAAGCAGTAATATATGAAAAAATGCAAGAGAAACCAGTGCCTTATAATGTTCACACATGAGTAACATTTAGGCATAAAAATCAATGACTACAGATTTCACCAAAATTTGTACAAAATAAATACAATATCAATACAAAAGAGAAGCCTGCAGCTGTAGCCCTGTGGCATCTGATCCTGTTAGATCTCGGAAGCTAAGCAGGGTCGGGCCTGGTTAGTACCTGGATGGGAGACCGCCTGGAAACACCAGAAGCTGTAGGCTTGGGAGAAGGACCTGGCAACCCCCTCCCAAAAATCAATCTGCCATTGAAAACCCTATGAGCAGCAGAGAAGCACTGACAATAGTGTTTCCCCTGTTGTACAGAGGGTCGCTATGAGTCAGATACTGACTCGACAGCACCTAACAACAACAACAACAAAAGGGAAAGTAGAGGGGATAGTATCGTACAAAAAAGGAAAATCTTCACCTGCCATAATTGATGAATTAAGAGTGACTAGCCTAAGTAATATATTTAGAAATCTGTAGGTTTTCTTTCTTTCTTTTCTCCCCCCCACCCCGTACTGGTGGTTAAACCCAGGGCCTTGCACTTGCATGCTCTGCAAATGCTCTACCACTGAACTGCACCTCCAGTCCATTTTTTTTAGTTTTTGAGATAGGGTCTTGCTAAATTACACAGACTGCCTTTGGTCTTGAATTTGCAATCCTCCTGCCTCTGCCTCCTGAGTTCCTGGGATTACAGGCATGCGCCACCATGCCAGGCCAGAAATATGGAGATTTTAAAAGTCAGAAGAAATAGCTAAAATAAGAAGCTAAAATAAGAAACAGAAGTGGCCAGTGTACTGGGAAGAAAACTGACGACTTTTAATATGACACCTTTAGTATTCTTTTGACTCTATATAAACTGGCCTGCTGCCATACCATTGCTGGTGTGGGATCCTGTCACATATCGGAAGCTAAGCAGGGTTGGTCGGGCCTGGTTAGTACCTAGATGGGAGACCGCCTGGGAACACCAGGTGCTATGGGCTTGGGAGAAAGACTCAGCAACCCACTCCCAAAAACAAATCAGCCATTGAAAACCCTATGAATAGTGGAGAAGCACAACAATGTTTCATCTGTTGTACATAGGGTTGCTATGAGTTGGACACAGACTCGATGGCACCCAACAATAGCATATAACTATGTATGCATATCATTTCATGAAAATAAATATTTCAGAAAATTAAATTTACATTTTAATTAGTCGATCTATTGTTTCCTCCCATTGTGACAAAAAGCTATTCCATATTCTATATACTATATACTATATTCTAGAGTTTAACAAGATACATACAAATGCGTGTCTATGGATGTCAACTACACAGATTAGTTATATAATGGATTATTTTAAAATAAGAAAACTCTTTTTATACTCTAACCCCCCTAAAATACTATTGATGTTACTCATACAAAAAGATACATCATAAATTATACCTGAAATAGTTTAAAAACCATCTTTCAAAGTAAAATTTCTATGAATATAGTAAAATCCTCATATTTAATATTAACCTACGATATAAGTTTTCAATAGCTCAGATTCAATACTTGACTTTCTGTTCCTTTCTTGCTAGATGATTTGACATCTGATGTTGTCTACTTCAGGGTTTAGAGTAATGAAGGCTGCCTCTGGCCTTGAATTTGAGATCCTCCCACCTCAACCTCCTGTATCACTGGGATTACTTGTGTGTGTCATGGTACCCAGCCAAACTCTGGCTTTTGCCATGATTAATTTTACCTTTTTGACTTTCCATTTATTCATGAATGAAAATATTCTTCACATTCGGAAAATCAGTAGACGTTTCTTCAGTGACTCTAAGACCTTATGGGACATCATCAAGCAAATATAACTTTAAAACTACTTCATCCTCACGACAAGACTTTCTTCACCATTTACCTTCCCCATACTGTACAATCTGGCATAAATGGAGTTGGAGCACAAAGACTTGGTCAAAAAAAGCAGTTAGAACTATGCATAAGAAGCCACCAAAAGTGAGAATCAGTTTGGGTTTAAGAGTGAGACTAGAGGATGTGACAGCAGAGGTGAATATAACAACTCACTTCAAGCAGAAGAGAGCTGATGACAAGACATGGCACAGTTCTAGGTTCCAGGATTAAAGATTTAGTGTTACATTTAAAATGTCATTCTCATGCTTTTAGAATTTTTAAGATTCTGTAGAAATTATGATTGCTGCCCTATATAGGAATGTCAGATATAACTGATGAAGGGAAGAATACAAAATGGCCATAGAAATCAAGTGATTTGCTTCACCACTTTTAAGTGCATTGATTAAGCTGTATGTGTCTAATTTGAGGACTACTTTAACAAAGAATATTTCATCAGTAACAACTGCAAAGAATTTCTGAATCAACTGAGGTATGTGTGACTCTGGAATTCAGTAAAGCTACTGTGCTATGTAATCAATAGAGACATGTGTTTGACTAATAAGTAGGTGCATACAATAAGAAAATGAAGAGAAGCCAGACAGAGGTCACTTCTGCTAGACTCAGTTCACAGAATATGCAGGAAAAAAAAAAAACAAAATTTTACAACTCAGATAAAAGACAGGCTATAAGCACACTCTTTTCTGGTGCTAATCTGCATTTTTGGCATTAAATTCTGGTCTCCTGCATGCCATTAAAGGCAGTACATTATTTTCTCACATCCTACAGGTATGAATAAGCATTGCATACACAAGCACACACATAATTCTACTTTGTTCTTCTTTCCCAACCTCTTTGTAGAGAGTCAAAGTCGGCAGAAAATTACTTGGATTATAAACTCTTCAGCACTTTTTATTCTCTGGGATGGGTTGAAAGCTAGCTACAAGATTCCCACAGGGATGCTACTGGTTGGCACCTTTCATGAGAACACTACTCAAAACTAAGCAGAGCTAGTTCCATGCAAAAGATTGTGTAGGACCTTTCCTCTCACATTACTAGGTATTACTGAATGAAATGAAAGGTGAAATTTATTCACAGAAACAGTATGAGTAGTTATTTATAAGTGTGTGTTTTAAATTTCTCTGGTAGGTAGATAGTAAGGATTATATCACATTAAAATCAAACTGCAAATAGAATATGCATTTCCATGTATGCATAAACAATGACAAAAGTGAACAATATTCCATAATAAACAATATCTTAGGGAACAAGAAAACTTATTAAACTATGAAAAAGCATAACTGCTAGCACTAATTACCAAGTAAAAATATTTTCATGTCTGACTTGAGATCTAAGTACATGTCTTTATTCTGACTGAATGCTATTTTCACATATTTATACTATAGAATTAACAAGTAATACTAGGAGAAAGGAACTCATATATGCTGTTGGTGGGAATACAAGTTAGTGCAGCCACTATGGAAATCAGTATGGAGGTTCCTCAAAACACTAAAAATAGAACTACCATATGACCCAGCTATACCACTCCTAGGTATATATCCAAAGGAATATAAGTCAACTATAAAAATACCTGCTCATCCATGTTTATTGCAGTACTATTCACAACAGGCAAGATAAGGAATCAACTTAGGTGTCCATCAATAGATGAAAAGATATAGCCAATGTGATACACACACACACACACACACACACACACACACACACACACACACCCCATAGTGTTTTCTTCTGCCACAAAGGATGAAATAATGTCACTTTCAGGAAAATGGATGGAACTAGATAGAGATTCTCATTTTATGTGAAATAAGCCAGGCACAGAAGGACAAACATTGCATGTTTTATCTCATACGTGGATGCTAGATTTCAATTACATACATTCAGCATTTGAATATCTATGTCATGAAAGTAGGAGGAGGACTACGTAGGGAGCAAAAGGGAACTAGAGAGGGGGAAACACGTAATAAGAAAGGGGAATGGAAGGAAAGGAAGAGAAATATATTTTGTTCTCAAAGGCAGAATCTATTCTAACACCCCCCCCCACACACACACGCACACATGACACGCAAACAGAAGGGGGACCACTGGTGGGAAAGGAGATCAGCACGGGAAGGAGTCATGAAAGAATAATAGGGGAGGTGAACATGAGTATTATAAATAATATGCATGTATATAAATGTCATAATGAAATTGATTAAGGTGTACACTAATAAAAAGTTACTTGCTGGGTGCAGTGGCACATGACTATAATCCGAGCAACTCAGGAGGCAGAGCCAACAAGATTGTGAGTTCAAGGCCAGAGATAGCCTATGTAACTTAATGAGTTCCTGACTCAAAATTAAAAAAAGGGGGGGTGGGCTAGGGGTGCAGCGCAGTGGTAGAGCACTTGCAAAGTATGTGAGATGACTTGGGTTCAACCCCCAAGTATTGAAAAAAAAAATTCCTAATTAAAATAATATTTTTAATTCTTGAACTTAACTTATTCTTGAAATTAGTGTAGCAATTTATTTCTGGGGATGTTTCTCAACTGACAAACATCATCATCATGTCTACCCAGTACACTATATGCATTGTGAAGATGAATCTTAAGCCTCTGTTCTGGCCCTTCTAGTCTAAATTATAACTAAGTTAATCCAAAAGAGTCAATAGAGAGGTGGCATAGTGGTAATGAAATGTCAATCACATTGTGTATTTTAAACAGTATCAACATACAACTTTAAAAAATAGCTCAGTGCTGGGTGTGGTGGCCCTTGTCTGTAATTACAGCACTCAGAGGCCAAGGCAAGACATTTGTGAATTCAAGCCCAGCCTAGGCTACACAGTGAGAACCTGTCTTAAAAAAAAAAAAAGGTCTGGGTGGATGCAAAATATGTTAAGACATGCACTTCCTCCTCTGCTCCCTCCCAAATCTGACTAAATAAACCACATTGGAAGGAAAGAAAAACCCTCAAACACAAAGAATAAGAAAACAGCAGAAAAATATTTAAACAAAATATTTCCCCAAAATTGTGGAAGACAGGATTAGATGGACAAGTAGTAACTGATTTAGGTTTCAGTTTTTCTCTGCTGTGCTGGGTCTACAAGGAGAGGAACTCAGTAAGAAGGAATGCTAATTCATTCATCAAAAGCCCTGTTCCAGTCAGGAACTGGAAATACCAGACACCTCCAAATGCAGAGTTGTGGAATGGATAAAGACAGAAAGATCGGCTTAATGTCTATATTATAGTACTTAAGACATCCTAGATCTTTCACCTTCCTAATCATATAGACTTAGTTGTAGCCCTTTATCAACTGTGGCAGAACCTGTAAGGATTACTTTTTGAAATGGTAAACCACAAAAGACTAGCTTGGGAGTACTATGGTAAAGTTAGTATGACAATGAAACACTGACAAAGGAGAGGATTGATAACAAAACAAAATAACATATTGGAAATTTTGTGCAAGTGGCTGGAGTTTGTGGACTGATGGGCCTTTTGGGGGACGATTAAGTGGGAACCTAGCAATATTCTTGGGAGTGGATGGAATGAAATATTGAGATTCTGAGCCTTCTTCCCAGGATCCGCTTCCATAACATTACCTGTGAATTATATAACACAGTTGGGAGAATAGACAATTCCTTTCTGGAAAAACTGGTAGCCAACAATCTGCAGACACTGTTAGTTAGAACCCCACCTCACCCCCAAGAATACTGTCAGGTTCCGACTTAATAATCCACAGAAAGGCCCATCCATCAACAAACTCCAGCGACTTGCACAAAATTTCCAATGTTGTTTTGTTTTGTTGTATTTTATTTCGTTTTCTCACAATGCAGTGTAGGCTAGCCTAGAAGTCATTAGGTAGCACAGGTTGGCCTTGAATTTGCAATCATCCTGAGTCAATTTCCTGAATGCTGGGATTACAGGTGTGTGTTACCACACCCAGCTAGTGACTTATTGAATATGAAAAGACAGTCAAACACCACAAGATAATTGAGAACAACCTGTGTGATTAAAGCAAAGAGGAGGGAAAACAAAGAAAATAAGGCAGTAAGTTAGAACTTAAAAGATATTCCTGTCCTGATTGCATAATGGAAAAGCCAATGCTGTATTACTCTGTATCCCACTATCATTTACTAATAAAGAGAGGAAAAAACAAAGATATACTGTCCTTAGAAATAAAAGATACTGTGTATATAGCCATGACACAAGAAGTATGAAAATGGAACAATCAAAAAGTCTTAAAAAATTTAAACAGTTCATATGAAATTTAATAGAAGGTTTAAGAGATAAAATTAAAAGAAAATAATCAGGAAATTATTGTGTATAAAATATGTGGAAAATGAGAGATAAGAAATTTAAAGAATCACTCAAGGAAACTGAGTCTCTTACTAATAGGAGTCCCCAAAAGTAGACAGAAAATAGAATCTTACCAAAGAAACAACAATTAAAGCTTCTGGATAAAGACAACAAATCAAATACTACACTTTTGGTTTCTTCTTAAACCTTACCAAATGACACTAATGGAATCTATTTTTAAGTACATAAAGACAGTGAATGGGAAGAGAGAAAGCAATAACACTTGCAAGCTAGAAAGTAGATAAATGCTAACTGACTAAACAGAATGAAACTGAATGAGAATGCCAAAAAGCATCTGACTTTACTGCAGAACTCCCACAAAAGGTAAGGAGTCAGTGAGATGCCACATAACTCTCTACACTGAAGTCAAAGTGCCAGTAACTGAATGCGTGTGCTGGGGAAACACAAAGTATTAAAAATAAGTACCATCAAAAAGAAGCACTTTTAAAAATTGATCAGTTCAAATCACCCCCATCTGAAAGAAGTCTGGGAATGTATGCTTTGTTTGAAAAGGGTAAAAAGATGATCTCTGGCCTAGCCAGATGATTTAACACTTGCTTCACCATGTGCTCAGACCTTCCATTCTGTATTTTATGGTCTCATAGTTAAACATGGACAAGCAAGCAGAGATCATTAAAGTTCTATGACAACTAAGCAAAAGGAGGAGTTTAAACTAAAAAGATATCTGTCATGTCAACAAAATCTTTCAATAATATCTTAAATGGACAAAGAACAATAACACAATTATGAAGTGAGCAGATGCATAAAAGGGATAAAGAATTAAAGAACTCTTGAAAATTTAAAATTATAGCAGAAATTGAAAACAATAAACAGATTGAGAAGGTTAAAAAAATTCCCCAGAAAACTAAAAAATAAAATATATGAATATCATAAAGGGGGTGGGGGGAGGTGAATATGAGCAGTACAGAATGATATGCATGTTTGGAAATGCCATAATGAAATCTATTAATTTCTACACTAAAAATATTGCTAATTTTAAAAAGGGAAAAAAATGAACAATTAAAAAATAAAATATATGAGCATATATATGAAACAAAGATGACAGAACACAGTGTAGAAGATCTACTATCTGAACAATAAGCATTTCAAAAAGGTTGAAAATGAAAAGAAAAATCAATAGAATAATTCAAAGAAGTTTTCTAGAACTCAAGAACATGAATTTTCAGACTAGCAAATTCTCTCTAAGCAAAGGACAAAAACAAATCTTCAGTATGATACAAAAATATTTCCCAGTGGTAAAACACAGGAGTTTCCAGATCTAAAAGGTAAACCTAAAACTTCATTAACAATTAAACTTCATAATACAAGAAGGAAAAAGAGAAAAAGCTTCAGGAGGGTGTATTTAAGGGAGGAAGGGGAAGTATAAATGAAGAATAAAACAGCATGGAATTTCTCAACACTTCAAATTTCTGAGGAAAAACTATTTTTCTTTGAATTTTCTAATGAACCAAACTATTAATCATGTATGGGAGAAAAATCATTCAAGGCATAGAGAACTTCAAAAACTGCCCTTTAAAAGGATACGTAGGAGAGTGCATGCTTCCAAAAGGACAGTAAACCAAGGAAGAGAACAACAGCGGATCCGGAAAGAGGTTCAGGGAATTCTTAAGATGACTGAAAAAGTCCCAGAATAACATAAAGATTTAAAGTTTAGAGAATAGGGCTCAAGAAGGACATTTCCATTGGAAAACAAAATAGAAATCATGTTTCTGAATTACTAATGTACCACTATTCTGGGAAAGGTTTCCATATAACAAAAATTAAAAAATTTAATCAAGGCAGGTAATAATATACTACAATGTTTACCTTCAAATACTATTTTCGTAGGCATGACACGGTAAAACTGACTACACATATACTAAAATGCTGTCACTATATGGGGAGAATGGAAAAAGAGAAGGAAGGGGGAGAAGGAAATACCAAAAACTGAAATAGTATCAATATCCTATTAGGCATCTGGAAGGTAATCCTTAGGGGAAAAAAAGCCTTTTTAAAAGAGATGAAAGTGGCTGCCTCTGTGACCGTGGGCATAGATAACAAAGAAAAGGCAATGAACTGGCATCTTTCCTAATATTTAACTTTTTAAACTGTTTACCTCATTCACTTTGAAATATTTTTAGAATTACACAGAAGAATTCAACAAAGAAAAAGTATCTAATGACATACACTCTTTTCCAAATCAAAGATGAGATCGAATGGTATTAATTTCAAAAGACAAATTCATAAATTAGTATTAATGATGTTTTGAAGGATACATTGCAAAAGACAAAACCAGCAGGCACCAGACTAAACTGATATTCATTTCCTGTGTAGGCTTCATGAAATTATAGTATACTTCAGTTACTAGATACACAATTGTAGCAGCCACCGTGAAATCCACCAGCCACTGGTATTCTGGAAAGTAATGCAATGCTGAAAAATAAAGATTAAAAAAAGCATTATTTAAATTTACACAGCTCGCAAGGATTTATCCATAATTAACTTTATGTATGCTAGACTTTATTCTGCCTATAGCTGTACCACCCTGGCATCAAATCTTCGAAGCTAAGCAGGGCCGGCCTGGTTAGTACTTGGATGGGAGACCACCTGGGAACACCAGGTACTGTAGGCTTGGGAGAAGGATGTGGCAGCCCACTCCCAAAACAATCAGCCATTGAAAGCCCTGTGAATAGCAGAGAAGCAATGACATAGTGCCGGGCACAGAGCAATGTCAGGTAGTGTTTCGTCTGTTGTACATAGGGTCACTATGAGTTGTACCTAACTGGATGGCACCTAACAACAACAGCAACAAGATTTTATTCTACTTGTGAATTTGCAAGATAAAATTTATAAATATAATTTCAAAATACAGGAAACAGACTCAAATGTTAACATCCAAAATTAAATTTTAATCTCATAAATTAGAAAATTAAAGAAAACCTGAAATGATTACCAAAATTTATTTGAATTGTGGGGGACAGACATGGTGGCTCATGCCTGTGATCCTAGCCACTTAGGAGGTGGAGGCAGGAGGACTGCAAGTTTGAGGCCAGACGTAGCCTGTGTAACATAGCAAGACCCTGTCTCAAAAAAAAAAAAAAAGTAAAACAAAACAAAAAATATTTAAATTGTTGTTAAAATATGTTTGTAAACGTATTGGTAGGTCCTTGACTGATAACCTATTTTTTAAATAGAGGTTATTAACCAAAAATAACTTTTTTGAGGATCTAGCTATGATCTTTGATGCATATTACTTGGGCTAGAATACAGATGATTTGCTTGTGAAGTTCATTTCTGTTAAATAAGAGTTAAATTTTATGTTACATTTATTAACCATACTGACGCAGAACAAATAATTCTTTGAGTTACTGCAGACAAAAATAATAAATGAAACAAATATACTTTTATATATATATTTTTTTATTCCCTCTTTTCTCTCTAACAAAAGCTGGTGAAACGTTTATTGATTTTACATAAAACTATACTCCCTCAGGGCTGGGATTTAGCTCAGTTGGTAGAGCGCTGCGCTGTAGTCTCTGAGGTCCCGAGTTCAATTCCCAGCACCGCAAAAATGGGAGAAGGACCTGGCAACCCACTCCCAAGGCAATCCCGAAATAGTCAGCCATTGAAAACCCTATGAGGGTCACTATGAGTCGGATACTGACTCGACGGCACCTAACAACAACAACATACTCCCTCAAGCCTGTAGCCATACCACCGTGGTATCTGATCCTGTCAGATCTCGGAAGCTAAGCAGGGTTGGGTCTAGTTGGTACTTGGATGGGAGATCAACCAGCTGCTGCAGGCTTGAGAGAATGACCCAGCAACCCACAATTAGCCATTGAAAACCCTATGAATAGCACAGAAACACTGACAATACTGTTTCGCCTGTTGTAGGTAGGGTTGCTGTGAGTCAACTGATTCCCTAGCACCTAAAAATAACAAGAATAATGTTCTTTCAATAAATGATTCCATTCTTCAGTTAATGTTAAAATTTAAATTCTCTGACAGTAAACACAATTTCATTACCCTTTACATCTCAGTTGATTGAAACTTCTTACAAGGTGTAGATATTCTAGTTTACTTCCTCCAGAGTGGGACCCAAAATATCACCATTGTTTCTTAATAGGCCTCCTAAAAATGTGGAAGTAAATTACATACATAAACATCAATTTATATGTTCTTAGTGGCACACAATAAAGTGATCTACATTGCTTTGGAAAATTTTTTACTTCAAAATGTAATACAATCATACCTGAAGATATAATATCCTTATAAAAAAGTATTTTAAAAATAAACTACCATTCAAGCTAAGACTTATAAAAAATATCAAACTAAACCAGCATTTACGATTCTAAAGCAGGAGGATAACAAGTTTGAGGCCAGCCTGGGCCACATACTGACACACTGCCTCAAAAACAAAAACAATAAAAATAAAGGCAAAAAACCAAAGCCTAGTGTGGTGTTGTTCAGTAGCACTTAAGAGGCAGAGGCGGGAGGATTTCTATAAGTTTGAAGCCAGTCTGTGAATTCCAGGTCACAGAGGAGTACACAGTGAAACCTTGTCTCAACAAAACAAAACAAAACAAAACAAAATAAACTAACCAAAACATGTATCATTTCTAAGTGGTGACAGTAAAGTCTTTTTTTCTTTTTCTTTTTGTCGGTACTGGGGGTTGAACGCAGGGCCTCGCACCCAAGTGCTGTACCACTGAGCTACACCTCTAGCCCATTTTTTAACTTTTTTTTGAGACAGGGTCTCATTAAATTATGCAGACTGGCTCTGGTCTCGAACTTTCAATCCCCCTGCCTCTGCCTCCTGAGTCACTAGGATTATAGGGAGTCACTGAGATTACAGGTGTGCACCACAGCGCCTGACAGGAATTTTTTTAAACCTCAAATCCTTTTGCTGTTGTTGTTATACACCGTTGAGTCACGTCCAACTCTTAGTATCCCTACAGGTTTTCAATGGCTGGTTGTTTCAGAATTACCCCTTACCCCAGAAGTGGGTTGCCACATCCTTCTCCCATTTTTGCGGGGCTGACAACCAAACTTGGGACCTCAGAGACTGCAAAGCCGTGCTCTACTAACTGAGCTAAATCCCAGCCTCAAATCCTTTTAGGGGATATTTAATATTATGTTAACTCTTAATATACTTTAAGTAAAATACTGTTTTTAAGGTTTTCTGTTGTGACTGACTTAAGTTTTGAACATCAGTATGAAAGAATCATTCTAAAGTTGTTGCAGGATTTCTCCCTCAATTCCTTTTCCCTTCAAAGAAAAACATTACCCACATTCAGCCTTTTCATAAATTTGTGGAAAGAAGACAGTGAATTAGATAGAAAAGAAGGACAAATACCCATTCATTTAAAGATTTCCAATTTTTACTAACAATGATTGAAGTTAAACATTTTAACACTCACACAAGCCTTTTCCCATAGATGGCACTCATAGGAAACAGCCAGGTGACATTCAAAAGTTTTTATACCCTTTACCAGGTTCTTATAACGACCAAATAATACAAACTAAGATGAGACTTTTAAGACAGTTATTGGATCCCTAGCCATTAGGGAAATGCAAATAAAAACAATGCTGAGATTCCACCTTACTCCAGTAAGAATGGCCAAGATCAATAAAACAAATAACAACAAATGTTGGCAAGGTTGTGGAGAAAGGGAACCCTCTTACACTGCTGGTGGAGCTATAAATTGGTTCAACCACTTTGGAAATCAATATGGAGGTACCTCAGAAAACTAAAAATAGATCTACCATATGACCCAGCTGTAACACTTTTAGGAATATACCCATAGGGAGATAAGGCATCATACCACAGAGACACCTGCATCTTCATGTCCAATGCAGCACTTTT
>VMDO01001714.1:23310-88080 GCA_007922755.1 Pedetes capensis
AAAAAAAAAAAAAAAAAAAAAAAAAAAAAAAAAAAAAAAAAAAAAAAAAAAAAAAAAAAAAAAAAAAAAAAAAAAAAAAAAAAAAAAAAAAAAAAAAAGAAAGAAAGAAAGAATGTCACTTGCAGCAAAATGGATGGAATTGGAGAAAATTATCTTAAGTGAACGAACACAAGCCCAAAAAGAGATATACCACATGGTCTCACTCATATGTGGGAGCTGAATCAAATTTAAAAGAAGGGAAAAGTCCTATACAGAAATTGGAACATAATGAAAAGCTAACAAAAACTTAGCAAAGAAGGGACAATTCAAGGAGGGGAAAGAAGGGGGGAAGGATCTAGCAACAGGAAGCGATGATGGGAAAAGACAGGAAGGGGAGGAGGGACAAAGAGGAGTGAGGAATGAGAGAGAGGGCGACCTCAAAGTAAACAGCCCAACTTTAATAGTTCAGGAAATAATTATAATAATACCAACAATATCAAAGGATGGTAATAATGCAAATGGGCTGAATTATTCATGCAATACTGCTGACAATGTAAAAAGATAGATGAAAAACGTGTGGGCTTAAATCATAATTGGGATGCAAGGGTATACAGAAAAATATTCCCAGAAAAAGACATGCAAGTAGAAGAGAGGCCATTGGTAGGAGGATGGGAGAGGTGGGAGGAGGGGCACAAGAGGGTAAGGGTGAAGTTATCTGTACAATGTACAATGAAATGCATATGGAAATGTCACAATGAAATGCATGCCAGAATGAAACAAGTTAAGTTGTACATTAAAAATTTCCAATTAAAAAAAAGACAGCTATTGGGATATCAATTTTGTACATATTCAACAAAACTACAAATTATATAATATTCTTGGCGATAGATTTAACCTCAGTGTTATTAATTATATTCTTTTTAAATTCTATAATATAATTATATATGTGCCTTATAATAGAATATTGGGAGTCAAAAGAAGTTCAGATAGAAAACCTACTTTTACCTAACCATATACGTTGTTGTTAGGTGCCATCTGAGTCATATCCCACTCATAGTGAACCTCATAGGGCCTTCAATGGCTGATTGCTTTGGGATTGTTTTCAGGAGTGGACTGCCTTATCCTTCACCCATTTGTGTGGTGCTGGGGATCAAACCAGGGCCTTCAGAAAGAGCGAAGCAGCACTCTTCCAACAGAGCTAAACCCCAGACCCTAACCATATACACAGAGCACATATTCACAGTTAGTAAACATAAAGAAATATCTCCTTACTATTCTGGTTAACTGGATTCTCTTCATATTAAATAACTAGTTGTTAAACTAGTTTCTTTTGCATCTAGTTCTCAAAATTGTGCAAGTGAAATCAAATACACAATAAATTATAAGCTAAAGCTACATTATATAATTTTCAGTTTTTAAATCCATTAAAATAGCCTTGTTCACAATGATTGGCTCTACCACATTTTGTGTGTAACCCTGCCCAAGTTATTTTTCATTATAATCTGTTAAAAAGAAAAGATTAATAACAATTACCTACCTCACTGAACTGTGACGATGATTTAATAGAGATATTTACAAAAATGTTTGATCCTCAATAAATTTTAAGATATTAATAAAGTTAAATAGTTGGTAATTAGTAAATAAACATCAGCTCATAGTAAAAATGACAAATCTATACTGGAAATCAAGAAGAATACGTGCCGGGTGTGGTGGCGCACACCAGTAATCCCAGTGGCTTGGGAGGCAGAGGCAGAAGGATCGCAATTTCGAGACCAGAGGCAGTCTGCGTAACTTATCAAGACCCTGTCTCCAAAAGTTAAAAAAAAAAAGGGTGCAGCTCAGTGGTCCAGCACTTCCAGAACATGCAAGTGCAAGGCCCTGGGTTCAACCCCCAGTACCGCAAAAAAAAAAAAAAAAAAAAAAAAAAAAAAAAAAAAAAAAAAAAAAAAAAAAAAAAAAAAAAAAAAAAAAAAAAAAAAAAAAAAAAAAAAAAAAAAAAAAAAAAAAAAAAAAAAAAAAAAAAAAAAAAAAAAAAAAAAAATGAAGAAGAAGAATACGTTTATATTCTTGTACCTACACATGTCCGTGAACATTTTTATACATGTAAGCATACATCTAGAACTCAGTAAAATAAACACAACTACTAATAAAAAAAATCACTGTTTTTAAATGTTTTAAATGTTACATAAGAAATAATAGGAAAAGAGAATGATACAACCAGGCTTCCATAACTGAATGATAATAGACAAAGGATTTATGTCATTCTACATTGACATTTTTGGGTTCTAGGACCCCTTTCTATACATATTCTTAGAATCTTTGTAGATCTAATGGTGATCTTTCAAATATTTTGATGTCAGTTTATATTACAATGTAATTCTGTATAAAATGCTAGATAAATCTGTTAAGGTTTTTTTGAGGCTGGTGTGATTTAATTCAGGAAAGACCAAATTAGTTTAAAAACTAAGTATTTTATGCATCATTAAAAGTATATTTTTAAAATATGTTATTTTATTTCCTCATTTATCAGTAACCCAGTGGTTCTCAAACATGGTCAAAAATGAAAATCAGTTGGAGCACTTTTAAGAAATACAAATTCCCAGAACCTATTCAAAGTGACCAACTCTCGAGGGGTGGGAGTTATGAATTTTTTAAAGAGATACTGAAGTGATTCTAATGTATAGGAGGTTTAAAAACTTGTGTTTTAAATAGTATCACTTTAGATGTCTTTCTCTTCTAGGATTTAAATAATTTCATATGTATTTCATCTTAAACTTTAAAATCATTATAGTCCTTATACAATTATAGAAATTGAGACACAAGGGAAAAAGTGAATGATTTATTCAGAGACATTCAATGGGTAAAAGGGAATCTTGAGTAAGTACAAATTCCTTATTCTTAACCTTGTTCATTATTCAAAAACCACTTTCCTTTCTGCTAAATGTTAGAATAAAATTGAACTATTGAAAATATAGGTAATTCAACACAAACACGCAAATGGCATTTTGCAAGACACATTATGAGTAGGTTAGTATAGGAAGCAAAAAGAAGTTTACAATTTGAGATTACGAAGCTGACTGCAACTTAATCAACAAGTAACAAACTTATGTAAGTTAGCCTCTTCTGAAAAACAGGAAAAATAATACTACAAAGTAGGTGAGTACAAAAAGAAATATAATTCAAATAGTCATTTTGAATTTCTAAGTTTAGATTTTTGTATTATGTACAACATAATGACAAGAAAAACATATAAAAGAAAAAAAAATCTACCCATAAGAGATAAAATGAAAGTACTTTCACTACCATAATATAAAACTCAGATTTAGAGAACATTTTACCAAGATTTTCCTTACCTAAAGTATCCACTTCTGTAACTGATTTTGTTTCTAGATGAAGGTCAATATCCTTTGGAATGGTTAGTGGCTTACTCTCAATGTGACCATTATATTTCCTATAAAAATCAGACAAATTGACACAAAAAAACAAGTTATCTACACTGTTACACAAGTGCTTGTATAAACTAAATACAAATTTTAAATTAAATCTAAATTAGATTTTAAAGTATATTTTAAATTTCACAGTGAAAAAAAGAAGAATTTCTAATATTTCAACCTAAAGGAGGCAAGACACTCAAAAGTAGTTTTTAAAACAAGAGTACAAAACATTGGTGTAAATTATTATGCGAATATACAGATTACCAGGGGAAGAATTAACTAAATTAGTAACAGCAAAAAAACTTCGGTTGCTGTCATATCATTTCACACCTATTTTTCCTACTCTCTCTGTTATAGGTTGAAGACAATGTAATATCTCCTTCTTAGGCATAAGATTAAAGGAAATGATGACCAAACATACTCTTTTGAAATGACATATAGCACACCCACACAAACAAATCTGTAACTACATGTAAGTCAGAGATGAAGAAATGTATTAAAATGTGTGTGTGGGGGAAAGCCAGAAACATGAAAGGCTAACTTGGAGTTGCTTCTACCAAAACTACATACAGAGGAAAACAGAATTCTTCATGTGCACTTACGTTATACCCAAATTTAACTGTTAAGGACAATTACGTAAACATAGAAAGCAATAAACTAAGATTTCACAGCATTAGTTTCAATACTAGTAAATAATTTTGCATTTATTCTTGAATAAAAATAAACTCAAAAAACCTAAATAAAAAGTAGTCCATGTAAACAGATCAAAAATAATTACTTCTATTAGGAATAACACATCATCATTCATACAAAATGAATACTATACTATATAGCTAAATTCTACAAGCGTTAAACATGGTAACAATGAATAGATAGAGGTGGAAAACTTGAAAATACAGAAACTAACGACTAGCATAGATTAAAATCCTGGCCCCTGAGTATGTGAATTTGGGAAATTCATTTAAAATCTCTGACCAATAGCTTTCTATTAGTAAAATATAAATTAAAGCTGAAGCCACAACATAAAACTGTAATCCCAGTGCCTCAGGAGCCAGTGGGAGGAGGATGGCAAGCTAGAGGTCAGAGGTAGCCTGAAAAACTTTGCAAGACCCTGCCTCAAAATAAAAAAAATTTAAAACCGTGTTGGAGTTACAATTCAGTGACAGAGCATTTGCCTAGCATGTGTGAGGCCCTGGATTCAACCCGACTACTACAAAAAAGAAGAAAAGATAAATTAAACTATTCAGGGTTGTCATGTAGATTAAGTATAACTGTAGGCTAAAATATTTTGGGAACTATAACGTTAGAGATTAGAATATTTTACTACAGA
Organism: Pedetes capensis; assembly: GCA_007922755.1. Lineage (NCBI taxonomy): Eukaryota > Metazoa > Chordata > Mammalia > Rodentia > Pedetidae > Pedetes > Pedetes capensis. Next base: position 28,054 of record VMDO01001714.1, read on the forward strand.
GCTTAACTATAGCAGTAACAAAAAGTAAAGTTTATAATTGATAATCCCATGAATTTCAAGGTGTATTTCTAAAGATTAAGACAAAAAGAGGAGTTGTAGTGAAGTCAGAAAAAGTCTTTTCTAATTTCTAATTTTATATCAAATGATAATTAATGTTTAAAGAATTTTTTAGCACCTACAAATCTTTTTCCCTCCATGTGTCTGTAAGCATGTCATGCTGTGGGTGCCCAGTACTTCAGATACCAGCAGAGCCACCCTTGTTGGAAAGGTTTTAGCTGAGCTTCCAGACTGACTAGGGAGAAGGACCAGGGAGCCCACTCCCCAAACAATTAGCCATTGAAAACCTCAGGAATATAGTACAGAAGCACTGTCAAATATAGTGTCCAAAAATGAGTACCCCTAGGCTGGAAGGCATTCAAGAAATGATTGGGGAAGAACTGCCTCCTCAAAAGTAGTTGTTGTTAGGTACCTTTTAGTGGGGTCCAATTCATAGCAACCTTATGTAGCAGAAAGAAACACTCCCCGATTCTGAGCCAGGTACATGATTTTATATATGCTTAAGCCCATTGTTGCAGACACTGTGCCAATCCATTTAGTTGAGGGTTCCCTTTTATTCACGGACTTGTCACTCTCCCAAACATAATGTCCTTCTCCAGGGATTGGTCCCTCCTGACTACATGTCCAAAATAAGTAAGATGCAGTCTTGCCACCCTTGCTTCCAAGGAGAACTCTGGTTGCACTTCTGGGACAGATCTGTTGGTTTGTTTGGCAGTTCACGATATATTCGTCTCCAACACCATAACTCAAAAGCATAAATTCTCCTGTCTCCCTTATTCAGTGTCCAGCTTTCACAACCATATGATGTGACTGAAAATACCATGGCATGAGTCAGGCACACCTTCATCTTCAATATATCTTTACTTTTTAATACTTAAGAGATCTTTGCCTCAGCTTTTCCCAAAGCAACTCGTCTTTTGATTTCTTGACCGCTGCTTCCATGGGTGTTGACCATAGAACCAAGTAAATCAAAATCATGGACAACCTCAATCTTTTCTCCATTTATTGTGAAGTTGCATGCTGACCCAATTGTAAGGATTTTCGTTTTGTTGATGTTGAGTGTAATTCATACTGAAGGCTATGTTGTTTGATCTTTATCAGTAAATGTTCCAAATCTTCTTCACTTTCAGCAAGCATAACGCAGGTTGTTAATGAGTCTTCCTCCAGTCCTGATGCCGCATTCTTCTTCATTAAGTCCATCTTCTCAGATTATTTGCTCAGTAGAGAAATTAAAGAGATATGGTCAAAGGATACAGCCCCGATGAACACCTTTCTCCAAGCAATGTTTGCTTGTTCTATTTGAATGACTGCCTCCTGGTCCATGTACAGATTCCTCGTGATTACAATTAGGTGTTCTGGTATTCCCATTCTTCACAGTGTTATCCATAAATTTGTATGATCCGCACAGTCAAATGCCTTTGCATAGTCAATAAAACATAGATAGATATCTTCTGATATTCTCTGCTTTCAGCCAGTATCCATCTAACATCAGCAATGGTGTCCCTAGTTCCCCACCCCCTTCTGAATCCAGCTTGATTTTTTGGCAGTTCCCTGTCTATATACTGCTGCAGTTGCTTTTGAATGACCGTAAGTAAAATTTTGCTTGTGTGTGATATTAATGATATCATTTGATAGTTTCTACATTCAGTTGGATGCCTTTTCTTGGGAATAGGCACAAATATGGATCTCTTCTAATCATCTGGCCAGGTATCTGTTTTCCAAATCTGTTGGCATAAATATGTTAGCACCTCCAGTGCTACATCTGTTTGTTGAAATATCTCTACTGGTATTTAATTACTGGAGTCTTGTATTTCGCCAATTCCCTCAAGGCAGCTTCTACTTCATCCTTCAATACTATTGGTTCCTCTTCATATGCAATGTCTTGAAATGGTTGGTCATCCATCAATTCTTTTTTGTATAATGACTTTGTGTATTCCTTCAATCTTCTTTTGATGTTTCCTGCATCATTTAATATTTTCCCTGTAGAATCCTTCAGTATTGCCACTCAAGGCTTAAACTTTTTCTTCAATTCCTTACGCTTGAGAAAAACAAAGCATGTTACTCCCTTTTGGTTTTCTGTCTCCAGCTGTCTGCATATGTCATTAAAATATCTGATTTTGTCTTCTCAAGCTGCTCTTTCAAATCTCCTGTTTAGTGCCTTAACTTTACGTCATCCTTTTACTTTAGCTGCTGGATATTCAAGGGCAAGTTTCAGAGTCTCTTTTCACACATAATTTGGTCTTTTCTTTTTTCTTGTCTTTGTAACAATCTTTTGTTTTCCCCATGAATGATGTCTTTGATGTCATGCCATAACTGATCCAGTATTCTACCATTGTGCCTAATGTATTAAACCTGTTCCTGAGGTGACTTCTGAACTCAGGTGGAATATACTCAAGGTCATACCTTGGCTTTTGTCCACTTGTTCTAATTTTCTTCAGGGCTAGGAGTTTGACTCAATTGGTAGAACGCCGCTCCATCCTTCCTGAGGACCCGGGTTTGATCCCCAGCACCACAAGCTTGGGAGAATGTGTAGGGAATTATCTGGACACCCCTGAGGTGGACAAGGAGGGTGTTGGGGCCAAGGCCGACTTGGTTCGGGCTGAGGTCTGAGCCTTTCCCAGACTCTGTCCTGTTCCTACCAACTCTGGTTACCCTTAACCCAGGAACCTGGAATGGGACCTATTTGACTCCCTAAGAACCAATATGGCTACCCAAGTCCCAGTTCATCTTTCACCTACTTTATTCCTACCCCTCCCATCGAGTGATCTAAGATGACCCCCAAACAGCCCAGCTCTCATGTGGCCTTTTTCAGCCTGATTGGCCACCCAGAGCTACCAGACTGGTTACTAAGGAAAGCTCAGTGATTGGTCCAGCCTGCACCTAACCCCCCAATCATAAGTGCACTTTTCCAAGCCCTCACACAGAGAGCTGCTCTTCTTGGCATGAGCTGCTCTCTGATTGGTTGCCCCCTGGTCCACACCCCCACCCAGCGTGTATGTAAGTAGAACAACACCATTTGCCTCAGGGGTCTATTTGTTTCTTTCTTCCCAACCACCTTGACTCTGATTGTTACATCCTACAACTGACTTTGCCGCTTTGATCATCCAGACCTTCAATCAAGCTGTCCAGGGGCAAGACTCTTGAAAGTGAAGAAAGAAGACCTCGAGCAAGCCAAGAAGAGTTCTCAATCCCCGGTTCCGGAGAGGAGGTGAGAGGAGAAGACGACCGGCGAGAGGGACCGTCGGCACAGCCGTCGGCACAGCCGTTGGCACAGCCAGCAAGGACATCAGAGCTGTTTGTCAGAGCTGTTTGATACAGAGCTGTTATTTCATCATAGCAGCAGTAACTTGTGCTGTCAGTTAGAAAGCTTTAGGCTCTCCTGCAAAGGAATAGCTTAATAAAGTTCCTGTGTGTTTTATATAAGAAGGACCTCGGGACGCCTTCCCGAGGTCCGTCTTGGCGGCACTGACCAGCTCTTGCCTGTCCCCGAGTGTACTGGTGTTGTGGTGAAGGTCCGTGGACTTTTGCCAGGCTGGAGCAGACCCCAACAAGAACGGGCTGGGAAGCCCCCTCCTTGAAGCAACCAGCTACCAAAATCCCTGGAGAATAGCCAAGAAAAGCACCAACATGGTGCCTGGCAGGCTCACGGAATTTATTTTTCTCCCCACACATCTCTTAGTTTGCTGTACCGTGGGAGCTTACCTGTTGCTATGAGGCTGGCTATGCCACCAGTATCTCTGATACCAGCAGGGTCACCCATAGTGGACAGGTTTCAGCTGAGCTTCCAGACTAAGACAAACAAGGGAGGAGGACCTGACATCCCACTCCCAAAACAACTAGCCATTGAAAGCTCTATGAACAGCAGAGAAACACTGTCAGATGTAGTGCCGGGAAATGAGCCACCCATATTGGAAGGCATGTAAAAGACTACTGGGGAAGAGTTGCCTCCTCAAAGTAGAGTCTACCTTAATGACAGGAACGTAGTAAAGCCCCAGGGATCTCAACTCACTGAAGTGGCACAACTCAAAATGAGAAGAAACAACTATAAACATCCATTAATAATTGGAACATGGAATGTACGTAGTATGAATCTATGAAAATTAGAAATCGTTAAAAGAGAAATGGAGTGCACAAACATCGACATTCTAGGCATCAATGAGCTAAAATGGACTGGCATGAGCCATTTTGAGTCAGATAATCATATGCTCTACTGTGCTGGGCATGACAAATTAAAGAGAAATGGGGTTGTGTTCATCACCAAGAAAGACATCTCAAGATCTATTCTGAAACACAATGCTGTCAGTGATAGAATAATATCCATACACCTACAAGCAGAGAAGCACTAACAATACTGTTTCGCCTGTTTGTACACATGGTTCCTATGGGTCAGACACCAACTTGATGGCACCTAACAACAACACCAACAAGGAAAGCCAGTTAATATGACTACTATTCAAATTTATGTATCCACCACTAAGTCCACAAATAAAGAAAGGGAAGATTTCTACCAGCTTCTGCAATCTGAAATAGATCAAACATGCAATCAGGACATACTGATAATTATTGTTAACTGAAATGCAAAAGATGGAAACAAGGAAGGCTCAACAGTTGGAAAATAAGTCCTCAGTGACAGAAAAGATGTCGGAAATACCATGATAGAATTTTGTCAGACCAATGACCTTTTCATAGCAAATAGATTTTTTCACCAACATAAATGGTGACTTATACACATGGACTTCATCAGATGGAACATATAGGAATCAAATTGACTACATTTGTGGAAATAAATGATGGAAAAGCTCCATATCAAATGTCAGAACAAGACCAGGTGGTAACTGTGGATCAGGGCATCGACTGCTCAGATGCAAGTTCAAACTGAAACCGAACAAAATTAGAACAAGTGTATGAGAGCCAAGGTATGACCTTGAGTATATCCCACCTGAGTTCAGAGACCACCTCAAGAACAGGTTTAATGTAACAGACACTCAAAAATAGAGTCAACCTTAATGATGGGAATGGAATGAAGCCCCTGGGACCTTCTTTCGCTGATCTGGCATGACTCAAAATGGGAGAAATCATAGTGGTTTCAACAATGGGCTCAAACTTAAAAAGACTATGTGCATGGCACAGTGTTGGGTAGTGTTTTGTTCTGTTGCACGTAGGGTTGCTGTAAGTTAGATCCAACTTGATGGCACCTAACAACAAAATCTTTTAGGCCAAGTTAACATAACTTTTATGATACACATGAGAAATTTGATGACAATTTGCTGTCACTGACATGTTCTTTTTTCTCTTCTTTTTTCAGGTTCAGAGGAGTTGAACTCAGGGCCTTGTGCATACTTTGCTAGTGCTATACCACTGGGCTGCATCCTCAGCCCTTTTATTTTTGAATGAGTATCATGCTTAGTTGCACAAGCTTGCCTCTGGCCTCAAACTTGGGACACTCCTGCGTTCATCTCTGGAGTCACTGGATTACGGGCATGTGCCACCATACTTGACATTTTATAATATGTTAAAAATCATGATTTCAGAGTCAGAGAAGACATAAGAATTCCTGCTGACTCCCCAGCTGAGGACACTAAGACCCATTCAGAGAGGAGAATCAACATTTATTTTTCCTACGAAATAAAATTTATCATGCTGGAAGAATTCTTCAAAACAACTACGTTTAGTCTTTCTATTGCACAGATGCTACTGTAGTCTATCCAGTGAGGTTTATTTTCAAGCAGTTTCCTTCATAAATTTTAAACACAGAATATTCAGGAGCTACAGGTAGAGGATATACTTCAGTGGTAAAGTACTTGCTTAGTATGGACAAGACTCTGGGTTTGATCCCCAGGACTGAAAAAGAATGGATCCTACAAAGATATACTGTCTATGTCTTTTACTTTAAAAATAAGGAGTCTGGCTGGGCATGGTGGCACACACCTATAATCCCAGTGACTCAGGAGGCAGAGGCAGGAGGATTGCAAATTCAAGACTAGAGGCAGTCTGCATAATTTAGCAAGACCATGTCTCAAAACGTTAAAAAAAAGAAAGAAAGAAAGAGCTGGAGGTGCAGCTCAGTGATACAGCACTTGCAAAGCTTGCAAGTGTGAGGCCATGAGTTCAACCCCTAGCATTGCAAAAATAAATAAATAAAGAGACAGAGGTCAAAAATAGGCCAATCTACCCCATAATATAATATAAAAGAGTAACAAAATATGAATTTGTAGTAGTAGGGAAAAAGTCAAAATCAATTGACATCTTTAAATGAGTTACTATACGGTAAAGACATGGGTTGTGATTCACTCCTCAATCAACTTCCAACTAAATTTTCTTTAACATTGTAACCATATTAATTTCATAATTTAAACATAGGGATAAAGTTAACTATTTTACATAAAATAATGACTGTTTTGGACTCATACATTAATTTCTACTTATTAGATTTGCATGAGTTCTTACCTCAAATTTATCTATTGCTTACAATATAATTGACAAATGTTCTCTTACTCAAAAGCACAAAAATATATTTATGTAAATGGTGTTAAATATGTAAAATCTTATAAACTCACCAATATAACTTACCTGTCTTTTTTGCTTTTCCCTTTTTGTTGTTTCCCTGCAAGAATTCTTAATTCTTCTTCTGTAGGATGTTGATACCACCTCAAACTAAAGGGGAAAAAATACTTTTAAATAAAGCACTTAAAATCAGCAGAATTATTCATTTATTCTCCAAATATTCATTGATTTTCCTATTTGTAGACATTGTAGGGAAATGTGAGGTAAAAACTGTACTCCCAAACAGATTTTGCTGCTTAAGCCTTAAAACGGTTTATATTAAAATCCAACCAATACTTACTAAGCACTTACTAGATGTCAGGGCCTGCTATGCTATATGTATATATTTCTTATAACTTACACTGTATTATTAAAAGTAAATGAAGTGAACACTGTAAACAAGTGGGCAGGAGCATATTAAATCACCTATCCTTCATTTAAAGGAATTGATAGTCATCTTAAAAAGAGAGTTCTTTGAATGCTTTCACATTTACAGGTAGTCTTTCCTTCCTTCCCCTCCCTTAATTTTGAGATTTTCAAACTTCATGTATACAAGAATTAATGAAAACTGTTGTATTACAAAACCCTTCGTACTTGGCTATACCTAATCTTCTTCAATTAGGGTTCTAATAATCACTGGGTCTATCTACCTCCACCACAGAGTCAAAATATCCCACCAAATCATTTATTCCTCCCAAGCACCAACCAGTTCATTCTGAATTTCCTGTTTTACCTACTAGTCTCACTATCTACCAGTCACCTAAATCTGATATTCAGATATCATCATTAATGTAGCCATTCCACAAGTTACCATCTGTTCTTTTCCTCAACTCTTTACACTTAATCTGCTCTGCTATAAAGACTTTACCTTTGACTTTTGCTAAGTTTATCTTCCTCTGTAGCTGTAACTGTGACAAAGCGTCCTGCCTTCTCCCAGATGCACTCCTCATCAAGACACTCCAAACTCACCCTTAATTATCCTTCCATAACCAAAATCTTATCAAAGTACATGCCTGTTTAAATCTCTCCCAAGGCTCCTTGAGATAAAGCAATGAGTAAGGCAGCTAAGCAAGAACTTTAACCAAAGTCCTGTTGTGATAAAGTGAGAAACACAGATGTACTATTGCTGGACATTCCAATTTTTCAATCACAAAAATCAAAATTTTTAATGTAAAATGTCCCAATTTTAAAAGAATGTTAGTGATTTGCTGTATTATTTTTAAAAAACACTAGAGTTGGCAGTTTGAATACTGACTAGCTATTTGATGATATTAAAGAATTACTGTTAAAAAATTTTCATCTATGATAAGTGAGATTGTGGTAAATTTTTTCAAGCTTACATATTTTGTTGTTGTTGCTGTTGTTAGGTACCGTCGAGTCGTGTCTGACTCATAGTGACCCTCATAGGGTTTTCAATGGCTGACTATTTCGGGATTGCCTCGGGAGTGGATTGCCACATCCTTCTCCCATTTTTGTGGTGCGGGGAATCGAACTCGGAACCTCAGAGACTGCAGAGCAGCGCTCTGCCAACTGAGCTAAATCCCAGCCTACATAGTTTAGTTTTACTAAAATATTTATGGCCAAAAATAAGGTTTTAACTAGCTTCAAAAATAACATGTTGGGAGGAGGGGAGTGAAGAAAAATACAGACAAGTTTGACGACCAGCTACCGTGATGAGTACATAGGAATTCACGTATTATTCTGTCTACTCTGTGCCTGAAAATCTCCATTAAAACACATGCAACAAAGATCAAATGCGTATAGGGGCTGTGACTTCCTGTTTCTTCTCCAGATTTACCTTCAGTCAATCATTTCCCACTTGACAGTGAAACATTCTAGCTTGACTAAATCACATTTTGTTCCTCACAAATTGTTTTACCTCTTGGTTCTTTTGCATATATTCTTCTCTCTGCTTATAAACACCTATGCCTGTACCTGGCAAACTCCTGATTTATCTCCTGTGATTTACAAGGCAGCCTCTCTGTGGTATAATAGTCTATTTGCTCTTTATTCTCAGTTCCTGACACAAAGCTTCAAAAGTCTTTGGAATATCCAAAGTAAGAGAGGTATCTTTGCTGGGCTAATGAGGTAATGTAGCATAGGCCACTGGATAGTTCCAGCATAGGATTTGGTCACAAGAAACACCAAACATATAATTAGAGAGTTGGGACTTTCAGCCACCTAACCTCTAGTAATGAGAGAGGGGCTGGGGATTGAGTTCATTCATTTAAATCAATTTATAAATCAACGATATAAAATCTTATCTATAAATGAAACGCCATAAAAACTGTAGAGAGTGAAGCTCAGATGGAACTTCCTAGTTGTTTAACACATTGATATGCCCAGAGAGTGACATCTTCTGATTCCATAGGCAGAGGGTATGGAAACTGTGCTCCTTCCTAGACTTCTCCCCATGTGCATCCTTTATAATAAAACTGCAGTCACATGAATAGCAGTTTCCTAAGTTTTGTGAATCATTCTAATGAATTACTGAACCTGAGGAGACCATGGATTTGTTGCCAGCCAGTCAAAATTGCTGCTGGCCTGAGTATCCCAAGAATTTGCAGATAGTATCTGAAATGAGGGCAGAGTTGTGAAAGACTTTGACTTTAACCTGTAAGATCTGAGTTAATTCAGGATAGTTAATGTCAGGATTGAAGTGCAGCATACTCAGTTGGTATCAGATCCACTAGATTAAAATGGAAGGCCACCCTAATCTTCCTGTAGTGAAGATTCTTTGGCTTAGTTGTTTTTGTATACTGCAAAGCTAGTATGGTTACAGGCATACAGTAAGTGTTCTAAAAGGACCAGAGAACCAAAATAATTCAGTTTGCCTCCTAGGAAAATGGTTTAAAAAAATAAAAGAATATATATCCCCACCAAAAACTTCCTAAATTATAATTAATAGGTGAGGAACTATTTCCTGAAATTTCCATTGAAGTTCAGAATTTTACCTTATAGTCAGAATTTTACCTAATAGCCTCCGCGAACACTGAACCATTTCTCTTAAGGAAAACACAGGGTTAGGTTCCTGCAAGCCTCTAGACAGCACTTTTGTCAACTGATAGATAAATAACCTTGTTTTATGTGTGTTTCTATTTAAAAATGGCTTATATTATATTGTTGATTCATTAACATATACCTCATGCTTGAACAAAGCTTATCTATAAGCATAAATATGAGCTGGGCATGTTGGCACATGCTTGTGATCCCAGCACTGGAGAGGCTATGGTAAGAGGATCAATGCAAGTTTGAGGCAACTCTGGTCTACACATTGAGCTCCAGGCCAGCCTGGAGCAAGATCCTGTCTCAAAAAATCCCACATACATACACATATGCACATGCACGTGTGCGCAAAATATAAAGGAGGCAATTTTCCTGAGTTCAGTGAATCATTCTAGCAAATTTTCACTATAAGGTACATCACAGCATTTTGGTGCTAGACAATAATACAGCACTGCGCATCTGAAGAGATCCCAACGGGGAACATGTATATGGGGCCATACAAAATTTTGGCCACTTAGGGTACGTCTATGAAAGACCAGAAAAACTCTACCCAAGTACTGATTCAGGAGTTACAAATAAATTTTAGCATGTGGGAAAAATGCAAATATAGAATCCACAAAAAATGAGTACATAACACTGAGAAAAACAAACAACTTCAAGCCTGTTTAATCTTATTTTTCTAAGCCCATTTTTATAAAATAGATTATATTTACTATAGTTCTTATTAGATAGTTTAGGTTTATCTTCATTAGTAACAATTATTTTTCAAAATTGAACTCTGATGGATGCTTTTAGGGCCACTTTCTTCTAATCTATTACTTATCTACCCATTCATTCATTAATTAGTCAGCCATTTATAGACAGCCCACGATGTAAAAGGCACTCTGCCAGACAATAGAGACATGACCATGCTCACTAAAGCCAAAGTCTCTGCCTTTTTGATGGATCTATTCCAGTCAGGGTAGAATTTAACCAATTAAAAAAAATGAAAACTAAATTATAAATTGTGATATCACATGAAAGAACCAAATGAGTGGTAAAAATGAGACAGTCCTCAGATATCATGTGAAGAAAACTTCTCTGAGAAAACATTTAACCAGCAATGAAAAGTATAAGAAAAATGGAGTGAAGAGTATTTCAGGCAAGGAACACAAGTCCAAAAGGGCAGAAGCATGAAAAACCATATAATATTGCCAAAACTAAAAAGCCAGTGAGGCAGCAGCTTCAGGAAGAAATCCAAGAGGGAAGCTAAAGAAATAAAGTAATTGATCATTCAAAGATTCATAGTTCATAGTATAGAGTTTAGACATTATGGTAAAATAATAGTCTAGAAGCAGAGGAGAGAACTAATTCAATTTACATTTTAAGTTCCCTCTTGCTGCTCTGTGAATTAGAAGGAGACAAGAAAGAATAGCAGAAAGATGTATTTTGGACGGCAAATCAAAAGGACTTTTTGATGGACTTAAAAGTAGTGAGTGAAAAATGTAAGGAATAAAGGATGTTCTATACATTTCTGATTTGAAGAAGGCAATAACACATTTTCTGATATAGAATATAGCAGGAAAAAAATCTAGAACTTAAACATTTTGAGTTTCAAATGCCTACGAGACACTAGGTGAAAATGTCAAAAAGGCAACTATCAGAATAGAGCTCAGAGATAAGGGGTCATTATATAATTGCGGTATTTAAGATAAATTAATAAAATCACCTAAAGAAAGAATAAACATGGCACATGGCTAAACAGCTTATGAGGAAGTATGGATAAGTACTGTAATAAATTTGAAAATAGAGAAATAAGCAAAAAGGAAAATAGAGAAATAAGCAAAAAACTAAAGAACGGACATGAATGGACTTGGCTTTTTAGGTGAGAAAGCAGGCAGAGTTTAACTTTACTTTTGGTTGTTGTTTTGAATGGGAGATCTTGAAAAGAAAAAGTATGTATACAAATAGGAATGATCCCGTGGAAATGGAGCAACTGATGATACCAAAAAGATAAAATGGCCAAAGCAGCAAAGTCTGGGTGCAGGTTTGGAGAAATGGGGTACAGAACTTAAATTCAGGATTTGGGATAGACAGAACACTTTTTCCACAGGCAAAAATTAGAACGCATAAAAATTTAAATTGAAATAAAGAAGAAAGGTTACACATGTAACTACAGCTGTGAATTTGGTCATATAAAAATGAAAACAATGTGCTGTCATTTCAGGAATTTAGAATGAGGCTGAGGGAGGCATCTATAAGGTTTGAAGACAAAGGATTCTGCTTGAAAAAGCTGTATGAGAAGTAAAATGTACAAACACTGCTGGGTAGCACACTGAGTAGCTATCTATGATCAGAGATTATAAATCAAGGTAAAACCTACAAGTACAGTAAGTATATTTGCATTATCTTCTTTATTAACAGTCAGATAGGCACAGTGGTACATGCTTGTAATCTTAGGAACTCAGGAGGCTGAGGCAAGAAGATCGCAAGTTCAAGACTAGAGGCAACCTGTGCAATTTAGGAAGTCCCTATATCAAAATTTTAAAAGGTGGGGAAGGACTGGGCATGCAGCTTAGCGGTAGAGCACTTGCCTAGCATGTGCCATGCCCTGGGTTCAACCTTCTAGTACTTAAAAACCAAAACCAAAAACAAACCAGTGTTGCACATTTTGATTTTATACTACAGAGTTCTCATTTACTATATTTTTGTGTCATATTCTAGTCTCAATTTTTAGTCTTTTCCTTTGCAGTTAGTTGGTATGTCTATGCAAAAGGACTGCCTGCTTGCAATTGGTGTGCTAAACCTTTCTAATATAGGCTTGGAAGGCAGATATAAAAATTTATTAGATTTAAAGTCCATGAGGCAGTTAATACTGGCCACAAAAATACAATTAGAGAAAAAAGGTTTTATGTTGGTATATTAAGCAAAAAGAACATGAAGTAAAACTGCATATATAATATATCATAACCTATAAGGAGAAAATATGAACCAAGAAGATTAGAAGAAAATACAGGAGCTGAGAGTGGAGCTCAGTGGTAATAGTGCTTGACTACCACATGTAAGTCCCTGGGTATGATCCCAAGAATGTTGAGAATATAATCTACCACCTCTTGTTTTTACTTTTTAATCAATTTGTCATCTTTTTCCACATTGGAGGCATGTACTATTTTTTAAATGGGAAGAAAATCAACTTCTTAAAGAGTATTACAGGATCTCACTAAAAAACTGAACTTCTTGTATTTAAGTTAAATGTATTAATATCAGGTGGGCTGGGATTTAGCTCAGTTGGTAGAGTGCTGCTCTGCAGTCTCTGAGGTCCCGAGTTCGATTCCCAGCACCACAAAAACGGGAGAAGGACGTGGCAACCCACTCCCTAGGCAATCCCGAAACAATCAGCCATTGAAAACCTTATAAGGGTCGCTGTGAGTCGGACACGACTTGACAACACTAAACAACCAACAACGTTAATATCAGTGTTTTTATGACATTAACCTTGGTTGGCTACTGTGGCTTTTTCACTTCAGTTCAGACTGTTAGTGGTATCTCAGATGAAAAAGTTAGTCTGGTACTGTACCTCCCTAAATTACTGAAATGATTTTACAATGATCATTCTTGCATAAACCATTTACATAAATTATTGTTGTTAGGTGCCAGCCAGTCAAGTCTGACTCATACTGACCTTATATACAACAGAATGAAACACTCCTTGACATTGTGCCATGCCCAGAATTATCAGTGCTTCTCTGCTATTCATAGGGTTTACAATGGCTGAGTGTGGGATTGTTTTGGGAGTGGATTGCCATGTCCTTCTCCCATTTTTGCAGTGCTGTGGATCAAACCCAGCGTCTCAGAGAGTGTAGAGCCACACTGTACCAAGTGAGGTAAACCCCAGACCACTATAACTCTGTCCAATAGTACTGAAAAAATATGCAGCAGAAAATACTGAAGGTACTGACCTAGACTTTATTTTAAAAACTTAAGCAATGTCATAACAAACCACTTAAGAAATTTTAAGAAATAAAACTTTCATAAATTTAAAATGGAAGTCTGAACATGATCAAATATATAAAAATGTAGTGCTGATAGAGAAAGCTTAAAAAGGTTTACTATATAACCAATCATATAAAACTCTCAGGGTATACCCTGCTATGAACTGAAGGTCTGTGTCCTCTCAAATTTTTATGTTGAAATCTAATCCCCATGATGATATCTGGAGGTGGGGGCCTTTGGGGAGTAATTAGTCATAAAGGTAGAGCTTTCATGAATGGGATTGTTGTTGTTAAGAGACAATGAGTTGGGTCTGATTCATAGGGATCCTATGTACAACAAAAAGAAACACTCCCTGACTCTGTGCCAGGAACGATCTCTTTTATGTTTAAGCTCATTGTTGCAGCCACCGTGTTAATCCCATCTAGGTGAGTGTCTTCCTTTTTGTCGTTGACCTACCATTCTCCCAAACATGATGTCTAGGGACTGGGACCTCATGAGAACATGTAAAATACATCAGATGCCGTCTAGCTATCCTTGCTTCCAAGGAGCACTAGGGTTGCACCTCCTCTAGGACAGATCTGTTGATTCTTTTGGCAGTTCCTGGTATATTCAATATTCATCTCCAGCACCATAATTCAAAAGCAACAATTCTTCTTCTGCCTCCCTTATTCAAGGCCAGAAAGCTGGCTTTCTTGTTCTCTTTCTACCATATGAAGATACAAGAATTTGGCAATATGCAACCCAGAAAAGGCCCTTCAGCAGAACTGGACCACATTAAGCACCTGATCTCAGACTTCCAGCTTCCAGAACTGTGAGAAATGCACTTCTGATTTTTATAAGCCACTCGGCCTAAGATATTTTGTTACAACAAGCCAAACTAACAGAGCAGTAATTAAAGACAGTTTTAGTTTCTATTCTAAATCTCTATAAATTTGACAAGTGGAAAAACAGAGAAAACAAATACTACTGAAAACCTAGACAATCTTTCAGCACAAGTAGCCGAAATACAATTTGTTATACACAAAGAATCTCATGTTCTTTGTTGGAAATTTTCATAGGATATCATAAACATTCTGGAACTGGAAGTTAAGACAGTTAAAGCAAGGAGAGCAAGGATTCAAGCATTCTGTAAAGGTGGTAGCTGAAGGTTTACATTTTTCCTTTAGGTCATAGGTTCTACCTACTGTGCATTTGAATAGTAGGTTTCTCTCACCAAAGGGAGCATGCAGATCATTTGATCAGGAAACATGCAACAGAAAACAGGCAAAAAGAATGAAAATGATTGAATATGAAGGCTTTATAAAACCCTCATTACCCAGTATGTTATGAAATAAAACCATAAATTTGACAAAAACATATTTTAGATGAGAGACATATAAAGGGAAGTAGCATACCAAAGTGAGAGCTAAGGAAGTGAAAGGGTTAAAAAAGAGCTAAAGAATTACAAAAATGGAAAGCAAGTTCAGCAAGGAAGCTATTATGGAGAAAAAGCAATATCCTACTCTTCATGCAAAACCCACTATTCAAATGTACAAAAAATATAACCTATCACTTACCTCTCCAGGAAAAGAGGGGCCAAGCAAACTTCAAAATAAAAAGTAAGTTTAATTACAATAGAAAGTAGAATACACTGTGACTATAAGTCAGTGGTAGGATGGGTATGATAAAGAACATGTAGGTAATAGGAGCAACTACTAGAACAAATGTTCCTTATGTTAGGGAAAGCAGTTCACAAATACATACAAAGAAAGCAACTTCTCAGGATTTTTCTTTCTATTTGGGGAATTGTTCGGTGCCATCAAGTCAACTCCAACTCATAGTGACCATATGTACAACAGAAGAAAACACTACCTGACACCGCGCCATGCCCAGCACTGTGTCAGTACTTCTCTGCTATTCATAGAGCTTTTGATGGCTGAGTGTTTTGGGAGTGGGCTGCTGGGTCCTTCCCCAAGCCCACAGTATCTGGTATTCCCAGGAGGTCTTCCATCCAAGGGCTAAACAGGCCTGACTCCAGTTAGCTTCCAAGATCAGATTGGATCAGATGCCAGGGTGTTATGATTGAAGGCTCTCTTTTTGGGGAGGGAGAGAGAAATAGATTGTCTGGAAGGATTAAGCTCTTCAGAGTTCAGTTTTTCTAGATCAACAATACATCTCACAGGTTAGGGGCCAAAGACATATTACTACTGAAATTCTTGTTAAAGTAGGAATCACTTCAACAAAATTTGGTAGTCATAAAATGGCATATAAAAAAGGAAAACTAATAACATTTTCTTATAGCACAGGTTGAGTATCCAAAATGCTTGGGACCAGAAGTGCTTCAGAATTCAGATTTTGGAATATCTGCATATACATGAGATATACAGAGATGAGACCCAAATATAAATATAAAATTCAGTTATGTTTCACATACACATAACATGAAAGCAATTTTATACAGCATTTCCAATTGACCTGCATTTTCACTGACCTAGTACATGAAGTCAGATGTGGAATTTTCTACTTATGGTATTAAATCAGTGTTCAATAAGTTTCAGATTCTGGAGCATTTCAGACTTTGAATTTTCAGATTAAGGACGTTCAATCAGTATTTTCCTAATAAAAAATTGGAAGGATGGAAATACAAAACATTAGTAACTTAGTAACAAGGAATAAATCTCAATGGCAAGGGAAAGGTATAGAGTAAGTAACAAAGTATTTCTTAAACTCTACTTCATATTTATTATGATTTTGGTAATCAAAATCAATGATGTGATGTGTTCTTTTGTTTTAGAATACATGCTTGCTAAGTAATCAGTGTCCATAAGAACAAAGTCAGTGAAGAGAAATTATACACTATCTATAACATGAAGGATATATTCTACAAGGCAAAATACAGCTAAGAAAAAAGGTAGAAATAAGATAATTATCTTAAATAAATTACTCTGTAAACTGCCAAGAGAAGTCATAGTGGTTGCAAAAAGTTAGATTTGCCTCCCCCATCATTTAAACTCTGATCAAAAAGGACAATTCTAGGACAAGATGTGTAGTGGATGAGCAGCCATAAATCAAACAAATATGACAGCCCGCCCTTTATCCTCAGGGGATATGGCCCAAGACCTCTAATAGATGCCTGAAACTGCAAATGGTATCAAACCCTATGTAAATATAGCTTTCCTATGCAAACACTAATCAAGTTTAATTTGTAAATTAGGAACAGTAAGAGATTAACAGTACCTAACCATAAAGTAGAACAATCATAATATGTTAATATTTTCTCTCTGAATATCTTATTGTACTATACTCACTCTTCCTTTGATGATGTGAGATAATACAATACCTACGTGATGACATAAAGTGAGAGGTGAATGATGTAGGCATTGTGACATATGATGTAAGGGTTACTTGAACACATCACTTTGATACCACAAGAGTAGATTATGATAACCCAAGATGTCTACTAAGTGACTAAGAGGCAGGTAGCTTAATGAGGACATGTTAGACAAAGATGATTCTTGTGACAGGCAAGAGGGACTGAGTAAGATTTCATCATACTCAGAATGTTGTATAATTTAACTTGTAAGCTATTTATTTCTGGAATTTTCTACTATATTTGGAGACCACATTTGATCGTGGGTAACTGAAACAGTGGAAACTGAAACTGCATGTAAGGGAGGACCATTATACTAGACTGTGAATAAGACTTCTAGGGGAAGAGGTCTGAATCTGTTTCATTTCTCAGTATATAGACTGGAGTAAAACATTTAAAATTTGTTTTCTCATTTGCAAAAAATGGTGGTAACATCATCCATTGCAGAAAAGAACTAGGAACTCATCAATCTTGTTTTTACTTCCAGGGTAAAATGAAAACCACATTCCACCTGCCCTTTGATCAGAACTAGTCAAAGTGCTCCAGCCTATGTAATGTGAGCAAAAATGATGAGTTTATTTCTAAGTTTGACATCTAGAATCTCCTGAAAGATCCACAGTTAACTCTTCACTTGCCAAGTGGAGCATCATCTAACACAGAACTCCAAGGTCACAGAAGGAATAGAAGAGCCACAAGATGAAAGAATGCAAGAATCTCAAAATCACAACTTGAAAGACAGCAGACTCTTTGAATTTTTTGAAGGACCTACCTCAAGAGCTACCCAACCCCTTTCTGTTTGCCCCTATGACTTTGATTCCTGCCTGAAGAAATAGGAAACTTACATTAAGTTCAGACATTGAGATTTTGGAGGTCATAATAAATTCCAATGCATCTTCCCTTCTATTTAGCTAAGAGTGTACAGACTCAAATGAGATAACATATTTAAATTTTTTTATCAGTATAATGTTTTATATAAAGGTTATATTATTGTGATTGAATCAGGCTAAAACCTCTTCACCTACAGTGGTAACACTGTGGCATACAATCTCTGCAGATCTTAAAAGCTAAACAGGTTAGGACCTGGTTAGTATTTGGATGGGAGACTGCCTGAGAACACCAGGTGCTATAAGCTTGGCAGAAGAACCCAGCAACCTACTCCCAAAAAACAATCAGCCATTGAAAATCCTATGAAAAGCCAGGTGCAGTGGTACATGCCTGCAATCCCAGCAACTTGAGAGGCAGAGGCAGGAGAATCGCAGTTTGAGACCAGACCAGAGGCAGCCTGTGTAATTTAGCAAGACCCTGTCTCAAAAAGTTAAAAAAAAAAAAAAAAAAAAAGATGGGCTGAGGGTGCTGCTCAGTGGTACAGCACTTGCAAAGCATGCAAGCGCAAGGTCATGGGTTCAACCCCCAGTACCACCAAAAAAAAAAAAAAAAAAAAAAAAAAAAAAAAAAAAAAAAAAAAAAAAAGAAGCATGTCAATAGTGTTTCGTCTGTTGTACACAGGGTTGCTATGAGTTGGACACTAACTAAACAGCACCTAACAACACAACAACAACAAAAGCTATTGATCCCCACTTGTCTGTCAGCTTGTCATGTCATGGGGACTTGCATGTTACTGTGATGCTGAAAGCTATGCCACCTGTATTTCAGATATCAGACGGGCCACCCATGGTGGACAGGTTTCAGCTGAGCTTCCAGACTAATAAGACAGACTAGGCAGAAGGACCAGCATCCCACTCCTGAAACAATTAGCCATTGAAAACCCGATGACTGGCAGATAAGCACTATCAAATATAGTGCTGGTAAATGAGGTCCCCAAGCTGAAAGGCATTCAAGAAAAGACTGGGGAAGATCTATCTCCTCAAAGTAAAAGTTGATCTTAATGATGGGAATGAAGTAAAGCCCTTGGGACCTCTGTTTGCTGATGTGTCACAACTCAAAATGAGAAGAATCATAGTGACTGCAGCAAAGGGCTCAAACATAAAAAGATTGTGTGCATGGCATAGTGTTGGATAGTGTTTTGTTCTGCTGTATACAGGGTGGCTATGGGTCAGATTTGACTCAGTGGCACCTAGCAACAGCAGCAAGCACTATAGTTTTTGTAAAAAATGCAATGGAAAAAAATTTTAAATGCTAACAGCTACATATGAGTTATTTGAGAGCTAAAAAATTAACCCACTTTTTTACATTAAAAAGGCTGTTAATTTATATAAAAATTGATTATTTCTTTTGGTATAATTGCTTACTGATTTTAAGGAACTAACCCTCTTGGGAAAACAGCTTACTCATAAAATCAACACAGTAGAATCAGGTGCCACTTTGAACTCTCCGTGTTAAAGGGACAAAGGTCAATGAGACAGGGACAGAAATTAATTAACATGATACCCAAAGAGAAGTCAGAACTTTTAAGAAACTATGAACTATTTATTTACAATAGGAACTTTAATCTGTTGTAGTATCTACACAGATGTTCACTTGAATAATTCTATTAAATACTTCTAAGGACATCCTACACTATTCCAAAGACATGCTACACTATTCAGTGTTTTGTAAGTTCTAGCTGGGTGCCATGGTGCATGCCTATAATCTCAGCAACTAGAGTGGCTGAGCCAGGAGGATCACACAGTTGAGGCAAGCCTGGGCTATATGGTGAGTGTCAGATCAGCTTGGGTTACATAGTAAGACCTTGCCTCAAACAAACAAACAAAATCCAAAAACAAACAAAAACAGATCTGGAACTTACATTGTATCACAAGCCTACAGTTTATAAATGTGCAATTATCAGAAGAAAATTAGTTACCTTAATGTATCTATATACTTTACAAACTTAGATTCCATTTAGTTAGAATTAATGATAATTTGCATAGTTGATATTTTGTCCATTCATGATCTACAGAAAATGGTTTGGCTAAGCAAAATAAGTTAACAACATTATTCAAGGCATATTAAATCTACAGAGTAAAAAATCTCTATAGATCATTGATTTTCACTAAATAGGTCAACACAGGCTTTCCACTGTATCAAAACTTTACTCACTTAGTTTGCTAATGTACACCTAATAAACAGCTGTTCTTTTGCACATTCATTATACCTATGTGTGTGCATCAGTGTTTCAAAATTTTAAAGCAGTAAGAATATTTTTCTATATTTGAATGTCAATATGAAGAAAGTATAAAGCATAGAGAACATAAATAATTAAAATGGAAAATAAATTCTATGAAGGAAATTTAAGGTTTATAGATAGACTGACCCTGAATTAACAGCTTATTTAATTTTACAGTATATAAAATCATTAATAGGAGAGTTCTCCATTGTTTTCTAATTTCATAAGGTCTAAACAAAGGGAAATGGCCATAAAAGCAGTAACAGAACTTTGTTATTTACTGGAGAGAAATAACTGAAGTAGTCATGGAACCAAATTTACCACTTACCTTTCATACACATGTAGGAATTTGGAATGTATTTCTGTGTACAAATTTATGTTTTTTCTTTTCCCTAACTATATCACTGACATTTACCTTATTTACTTTTGATTTTATCATCTTATTGTACAAATTTCAGTAAGGGAACTTAGGTCTTTGGGCAAGAAGCAGGGATAGTAGTTTACAGTATGATAAAATTAAAGTCCCACAACATAATTTCACCTTCTTCCTTGCTGGATACACAGTTGAAAATTACTTGGAATAGAACACAGAACCCACAGAACTCTCATAATAAACTCTGAATTTAGTTACCAACAATAGGATATATGCTTTGAGGAATTTTTTTCCAACAAATGATAAAAATATTTAAGCAGTTTGATTTCTAACTTCTCACCATCTTGCTGGCCAAATTTTTTTAAAGGTAACTAGAAAAGGTATACGGTATTCTCAGTGGCCACTCAGTGGACAAAAGAAAGCAAAGGGAAGTGGAATGGAAGGGACTGAATTCTTATCAATGATCCTATTACCTTTGTGCTATTATTAATACATCAAATGTATATTTGTGTATTATTAATACATCAAATAAAAAAAATAAAAGAAAGCAAGATTTTCTCAAAACCTTCCTTTATCATACTTTTAGAAAAAGGAATAAGCACTTCTAGGAAGTTAATCGGCTTGTAAACTAGAGATGAAAAATGCCTATCACAATCAGCCTATCCTTGCCTTACCTGCCATTGCAGAGTAGCCATCGAGCAAGAGAATAGTGAGGTATAATCTTCTGCATGACACTGGCCATCACCATGGTAACGACCAGCTGTATACCTATCACACCCTGTGTGAAAAAACAAACAAACAGATTTAACAATGAATGAATTTAGATTTGGGAATACTGTCAGGAAACTTTCTGTACATTTTGAAAATTACACTTTAAGGAAAATGAGTTTACTATTAAAACATATCATTATTCTATCATTTAGGTATTCAAGACCACATGCTTAGTTTAAACTTAAAATATAGTATGTGGTTTCACCTTAAAATCCTCTGCAAGTTACCAATATGTCCACATGAACAAAGGTTAAATGAAGTAGATATACATTCAACATCCATTCCCAAGAAATATTCTTTATAAGTTAAGGGTATCAAAATGAAAAATAGTAATGTCTTTCTCTTTCTCTAATTTACTCAAGACACTTAAAATCTTTAAGTGTAGTATGCAAAGCCAGATGTGTTGGCACACACCTGTAATTCTAGCACTCAGAAGGCTGAGGCAGGAGGGTTTCAGGTTGAAAGGCCAGCCTGGGCCACTCAGTGAGGGTTAGCTCCATAAAGGCGGCGGGGGGGGGGGGGGGGGGAGACCACAGATACTGAAACTTTTTCTAAAAGAGAGAGATGGAATAGGAGAGAGAGACAGACTCAGAGAGAGTGTGTGAAAGAGATTAATATGCATATTTTTTAAATTCTAGGGTGGTAGTACATGACTAAAGAGTATTAACTATATGAAGTGTGATGGGAAATCTTGTCTGAATGTCACTAGAAAAGAAAATTGAACTCATGCTGCTACTACCTATTTCTAGTGGGTAGGTCTTCAACAATGTCCAACAACATTCTTAATTTTCTCTCATCAACCCCTGTACCTTCTACTAGCTGTGTGTCTCTGGGTATGTTATTTAGACATTCTGCACCTTTGTTTCCTCTTCCATAAAACAAATAATTCAACCTACATCATCAAATTGTGGTTAGGAATTATGCCTGGTACACAAATAGTAGTAAATACATGTTAGCACAATTTGTCGTTGTCATAGTTATTATCACTTACTATTAGAAAACAAAATTTTTCTTATACTGTCAAGGATAAACAAAGTCTTTCAGGAAAAAAAGTAAGAATTTAGACCAAAAAAGTTGAAAAAAATCAAATTTCTGCACAAAGAAACAATATAAGTAATGATAGAAGATTAACTGGGAAAATATTTGCAACTCTCACCACAAAAGGATAATTTACTAATTAGATATGTAGAGTTCTTTTAAAGTAACTATTAAAAGCCAATCATCTAATTTAAAAAAGGAAAAATTGTATAGTTTTCAAAAAAGAAATTTAAAAGTGCTTAAATAGGACTGTGATTGAACCCAGGGCCTCCCACACACTTTTTGCATGTGTTCTACCACCAAGCTGCAGCCTCACCCCTTTTTTATTTTTTTTACCTTGACACAGGTCTTGCTAAATTATGCAGGCCGTCTCTGGTCTCAAACCTGCAACCCACCTGCCTCCACCTCCTGAATCACTAGTTACGGTGATTCCTGAATCCTGAATCCTCCTCCTGAATTCCTCCTGAATTCTGAATTACAGATGTGTACCATTGCATCCAGCTAGGGCTATTTAAAAAAAAATCTACCAATTCTATCTCAACTATTCTTTTATTTGTGGATATTTTAAACTCCTAAACTCTACCAACTGGGTTATGGCTCAGATCATTTTCTATATTCATCTATCATCAAATGTTAATTTTTTTTCACATTTCCTATTACGTGAATTTACTATCCTATTTTCTGCCATCTCCATACCATGAGTGCCATTACAAAGAACTCTTTCAGGTAGAACAAGGCCAAGAAATATATTATGACATATGTCAGAAGGTTGGTCTATTAGAGATTATAGACTCAAAAGCAAAAGATTACTTTTTGTCATGGAAAGTTTCCTGGACAAAGTGAACCCCATCAACGTGGCCTTTAAAGAAGTAGTAGTATCACAGAATCTTCAAGGTCCTTTAGTATAATCTCTCACAAACATACATTATATAAAGTTTATTAGAGGGTAGGTATTTCTGCTCCTTCATAGCAGAAACCATACCTTAGTCACATCTAACAAATGGCAAAGCTATTAAATGATATTTCAGAAGGCCTAGCTATAAGATAGTCAGGATGGAATGTGATAAGCTGGGGAAAAGGACACAACTTGCCCAACTTTCTCCTCTTCCTTCAAATTATTAAACCTAGTGAGATTAAAGACATTAAAGATATAAACTATGTTAAGGGAAAACAAACAAATATCTGAGAAATGGGCTGATTAGAATTAGCACTACCAATTAGGTTTGTAATAATCCAGACCCCAAAATAAGGAAACTGGCTCTTTGGTACCTGGAAGAGAAGTGCATTTTAGAGATGTTGAAGAACTCAAACTGATCAAATATAGAGGTAAAGGAGGAATTAAAGAGACTCACTTTAAGAAAGGGAAACACCGTAGTATAGCTGGCACATTCTCAATATTCTAGTTAAGTATATGACTAAAAAAAAAAATCTGTTCCTGTATTTTACACTTTTTAAATGAATCTGAAAATACTTTTCTAAAATATCACATTATATATTGTGCTAAATATATTATTATATAATAGAAATCTTCTAACTTTCTAATTGTTGTTAGGTGCTGTCAAGTCAGTATCTGACTCATAGGGACCCTATGTACAACAGACAAAGCACTATTGTCAGTGCTTCTCTGCTATTTGTAGAGTTTTCAATGGCAGATTGATTTTTGGGGGGAAGTGGGTTGCTGGGTAGAAATCAATAAATCTTTTCTAGAATGTATGTGCTGTTAGATGACTATATATGTGCTACTAAAAGCAAATGTAACTTTTACCCTAATATAGGAATGTACATAATTTTTAAATTGTATGGAAAATATTTTGCTGTTTATTCCTTTTCACATGTATCTAGGAAATAGTCTTTGGAATATATCTATAAAACATCAATCTTGTTAGAGAACTACATTTTATTATGTTAATAATTATTAGCACTAAACTTAGATCAAGTTTTTAAAGACATTAATGTGCAACTGTTACTGTATACCTATCAGGGACTAATATTAAAATATATAAGAGATATAATCATTTATACAATAAGATGCATATATGGAAATATCATAATGAAACCCATTAAGTTGTACACTAACTAAAAAAAAAATTAAAAAATCATTTAAAAAAGGGATTTAATCATTTAAAATTCAAAAACAAGCCATTCTAATGACCAGTCTTCACTACTCAACTTGGCATGTATAAGTTTATACAAAAACAGAATCTTTGAAATGTTTAAAAATCACATATACTGAGTATTTTTCATGATTTTTCAATTAAAGGAGAATGCTTAAATAAATGTATGGTTTAAGCTAAACCATAAGCTTAAACATAAATTTCACAACTGTTAAACAAGTACAGCGAAGATACAAGGTCCGTCATGGTTAAAGTCTTAAATATACAACAATATGGATCATTGACTCAAGTGGTCTTAATGGTTTTATTAATGCTTCAGAAAAATAACTTGACCAAAGAGATGGTTTCTGTCTGGATTCAATGCCCTTGGGTTCTGATTCTCTTGATAACTGAAAATGGGGAAAGCCATTTATGAAATAGCTCATAAACACCCAAGAAGGATGAAACATTGGGGTAAGTCAGGTTTTAACCTTTCCACATCTATTAACCTGAGGCCATGAAGAAGAAAGAAAAAGTTATTTGCCTTCACTGTCTAGAAGAATGATCATTTCAATTTTTGTAATAGTTTCTGAGTAGGTTAAAAAAATTCTTGCCAATGAAAATTAAGCAATTAAGCAATAAAATACCAAACAGCAATATTTTATCTCACTTGTCAACACTGAAAAGAAAACTTCAAAACCTAAATATAAACATCCTAATATTTTAAAAATCAAACTTTGAATATTGTGTCATATTTCATCATCCTCAGTGGAGTTGACATTTTGTTATGTTTTATTAAACTAACTCTCCTGCAGACAAACAGATTGAAATAAAATATATATGGTTTACCATTAGAAAGCATATTTATATATAAACTTGGGACTCGGATTACCCCAAATGGTTTCAATTATCATCTCCCTGAGTAAATTAGAAGAGAGAAAAAAAGAAAGATATTAACCTATGTCCTTCCTATTTTTTGTTTCTCAGCTACTCCAAAAAAAGATGCAAACTCTGTCATTTCAAACCAGGTTCACATTAAACTTAGAATGCACATTTTAAACATTTAAACAAAACATCTCAGAACAATTTACTAATGAGGAAAACAGAATCTAAACAACCAAGATCATAAAACAACACAGTTACAGACTTAACTGGAATTCAGACACTCTCTAACTTAATGCTTTTCCCACGAAATTCAATGCATTTAATGAATATTTACTTAGCAACAAATTACATGTATGGACCTGAGAGCACCAGCAACAGGGAAAGTGTGCATAGTACCTGCCAGCAATGAGCAGCTAGGGCACTAAAAGAGTAAACATTCTATTAAAAAGTTATGAGAAGCTAGGAAGTCTATGAGAACACAGGAAAAGGACAGGAAAAAATACTGAGGACAAAAAGCTGTGAAGGTAAAGCATAAGTCATGACACAGTAGACTCAGGTTTGTTGTTGTTAGGTGCAGTGGAGTCGGTGTATGACTCACAGAGACCCTAGGTACAACAAGCGAAACAGTATTGCCACTGCTTCTCTGCAATTCATAGTTTTCAATCGCAGATTGTTTTTTTGGGAGTGGCTTGCCTGGCGTCTCCCAAACCTACAGCATCTGGAGTTCCCAGGCAGTCTCCCATCTAAGTAGTAATCAGGCCCAACCCCGCTTAGCTTCCGAGATCTGATGGGATCAGAAGTCACAGTGGTATGGCTACAGGCAGACTCAGTTTGTTGTTCTTAGGTGCCGTTGAGGCGTGTCCAATTCATGGTGGCCCTCATAGGGTTTTCAATGGCTGATTGTTTCAGGATTACCTCAGGAATGGATTGTCATGTCCTTCTCCCATTTTTGCTGTGCTGGGAATCCAACCCGGGACCTCAGAGACTGCAGAGCAGCACTCTACCAACTGAGCTAAATCCCAGCCCTAGACTCACTTTAGTGAATCATTAATGCTATCTGCCTCACATGCAAAGATGGTAGGCCAAAACCAGGTAATGAATGGCAAAACTATCAGATTTAGAACTTCACCTAAAGGCAACAGGAAACCCATGAAAAGCAATATGCTCCGATGAATAGTTAAGAAAAATCACTCCAGATACCATGTAAAGAATAAGTGAGGGACATCTCAGCAGTACTAACTAACCTCCCCCCCCCAAAAAAAAAAAATGAGAGGAGGACCTGGACTAATGGTAGGAAGTAGGGCTACAGCCTCCCTTACTTTGGTGATAAGAACTATGTGTTTGTGTGTGTGTATATTACATACATATATTCACATAGTGATAATGTAGTATTGCGAACAATGTTAAAAAAATCAGTCTTAATGCAAATTATGTCACTATAGAAATTGTATGTATAAATAGGAAAAACAAATAGAAACTTAATTTATAAAAACTACAGCCTTGCCGGGCGTGGTGGCACATGCCTATAATCCCAGCACTCAGGAGACTGCAGACACCACATGGAAACAAATAACAAAGCACTGTCTACCTAACATACATCTAATATCTTGCTGGCTATTATCAGGGACTGGGGACCAAGACTTTTGTTCTTCAATGACAGCAAATAACATTTAGAGAAATATCATTCAGAAGAGTTCAGAGCACACAGGTAGAGCACATGATACTTGTTGAATGACATTACTGTAAAAGAATTTGTATTAATAAAATTTATGATCCAAGACTAACATATTAGGCAATAACAAATATATTAATATTTGAGCACAAAATTACAGAGTATGATCAATACATGTCACAGAAATTCAAAAATTGGATATGGAAGTTTCATAGGGTTGAAGAGACCTGATAGAAATTGAAACCACATCAAAAGAAAAGTAAGAGAATTCCAGGCTAAATAACAAACATAAATATAAGAGGGTATCTGTGATAGTAAGAAGCCTAGTTCAACCAAACCACACTTTGGTAAATGGCTAGGAATTGTTAGAAATGAGATGAAGACTGAATTTTTTTTATCATTGAGACTCTTTAAATCATTGAGACTCTTTAAAATGAAGAGAAGTGTTAGGGTTTGGATATAAAATATATTCCAACAAGGCTCACATGTTGAAGGCTTCCTCTCCAGTTGCTGGATCCAATCACTGAAAGGTGACTGCATCATGAGGGCTCTGATCTAACCATTGGATAAACTGACTAATGGATTTACAATCTGATGGTATTACTGGAAGGTGGTGGAAACTTGGAGGTGAGGACTGACTGGAGAAAGGTCACTAGGGTATGTCTTTGAAAGGTATATCTTGTAACCCTGCTCCTTTGTGTCTGTCTCTCTTTCTCCTTTCTGCCATGAGGTGAGCAGCTTTGTTGTGCTACGCTATTCTGCCCTGATGTATTACCTCACCACAGGCCCAGATACAATGGAGCCAGCCAGCATGAACTGAAACTTCTCAAATCATCAGCCAAAATAATGTTTTCCTCCTTCAAATTGTTCATGTCAAGTATTTTGCGTCAGCAATGAAAAAGCTACCTAACACAAGAACTATTTAGCTCACGTGTTTAATGAAAAGATCACTTTGGAAGTTTTCTAAACCGACAGGGATTGGAGGTAAATAATGGAAGTAACATAAAAGGAAATCAGACATGGCAATATAATGATTAATTAGAGATAAAACTCTAAGACTAAAAAAATAAAACTGAGGAAAGTCTCAAAGGTTATTTCAATATATTTTAGTCTAGGTGATTGGCAGAATACTAGACCCACAGATAGGACAATTGTAGAGTGAAAGAAACTCAAGAAGAGGGGTGACAAACCTTAGACAAGCTTACCAAAAAGAACACTGAGGCTGTATCCTCAGCTTTTCAAAACACACAGAAAATATGCTTTTTGCTGGTGTAGTAAGGATTATCAACCTGCAAGAGACAGACTGACAAAAATCAGGTTCATAAGAGTTTTATCAATTTCTTTATAGTAAAATAAAAACTACCCAGTAGAGCAAATATTCAAATTCAGTAACTTCCATTCAATTACTGTCTTAATGATACATTGGAAGTCAAATTAAAAGCAGGCTGCTTGATGAGTAGTAATTTACCACAGAAAGGAAGTATCACTGAAGGTACTTCATTCAAGGAGTGCTTAAGTATGATAGAAAAATACCATATACAGACTACCTCTTTAAAGTATAAAATACTCTCAATTCCAAATAGTTCTGGATAAATATGTTCAATTTAGCCACTTAAACTGTTTTCTTAGACTTAAACTGACAAAACTTTCAAACTGACATACTCTCTCTCTATGAAAACCTAATGATCACTGTGTCTTTTGATACGTAAAAACAACTGATTTGGCTACAGCCTACAGCAGGTCTTAGAACTAATCAATATGGAAGTTCAAGGTGAAAGGATATAACTCATTCAGCATGTGTTGATTTTACAAAAGTGTTAACCACTCCCCACTGCACTTACAAATAAAATGTGATAAGTGGTCAAAGTCAGTGCTGTTATGGGGACACTCTAAGTTAAGAGAGTGATTAAATCTGTAAGTAAGGTCTGAGAAAGACTGGTTCAGAGAGAGGACAACTGAACTACTCTAATCAGGTTTAAAATATGCCCTACTGTCAGAACAGGAAAGGAAGAGGAGTTTAGGCATATATTTCTACCTGGACAAGGAGAAGAAATGGCATGACCCAGAAATAATGAGATGTTCCACTTGGTTACACTTTGGTATGAGTTGCACACAATGGACTTTTCTGCAAGTACTTCGAAACAATTCCTGGATCTTAAGCCAGAAGTAATCAAATCAAATATATTTTGGAAATATAATTCTACCATTAGAGTAGGGGAAAAAATGGGATTCGGAATATAGCTAAGTGGTAGAGTACTTGCCTACTATGCACAAGGGCCCTGAGTTTGATTCCCAGCACCACCAAACAACAAACAAAAACCCAAAAGAAAGAACAAACCAAAAACCAGGAAGGTGGGGTAAAAGTGGAAGCAAGGGACTTAATTAGCTATACACTGAAATAGCCCAAGCAACAGCATAAAAATAAAAGCAAAATAAAAAAGAGTTAATATTATTTAAGGAGAAAAATGGAATCAAACATGAAAATAGTAATTATCCATGCAAAGAAAGATAAAGGATAAAATTCAGGTTATTACAGAAAGATAAAATGGAAATAATGGGCATAATTATTCCATGAAGAAAACTAAGCATTAAGAGGGAAATCTGATAATTCCTGGAACATTTACACATACAAATACATATATATGTACATGTACATACACATATATGTACAGAAAACATAAGAAAAAAGTACAACTTTATGAGACTTGTCTGTCCTACTGACAAAGTGAGGTCTTCATAGTTTCCATGAACTTGGTCATCGTAGTAGAAAATCAGGTTAGGATTGTACATATCCTGCTTTCTAGTACATATAGCTATATTATAAAACTCATAGATTATCTTAAAGTTCTCAGATTAGCTCCTAAAAACCAGAATGGGTAGAAGAGGTAAACCAAAGAAAGGAGAGGGCAGCTGAAAATTATGAGAATTTTGACAAAAAAGGAACACAGGAACTGAATAAATAGTTGACAAGCAACTATAGGTTTATGTGATTTCGGTACCTTAGGTACATCATCTGAGGAGTGAGTGATTTGGCATTAGGACCTTGTAAACATTATGTTGTTGTTGTTGTTGTTGTTGTTGTTGTTGTTAGGTGCCATTGAGTCCTGTCTGACTCATAGCAACTCTCATTGGATTCTCAGAGGCTGTCTCCCGATTGCCTCAGGAGTGGATTGCCATGCTCTCCTCCCATTTTTGCAGTGCCAGGACCCCAGAGACTGCAGAGCAGGGCTCTACCAACTGAGCTAAATCTCAACCCCTGCCAACATTATAGGAATAAGAAAATATAAGACAAATAAGGAGCTAATCAAAGAGCCAAAGTAAACGCCAAAGTTCAAGAGATGTCCTTGAAGAACACTGCCACCAAGGTCAGAATCTTTGAGGGTGGAGAAAAATGTCATAAAATAAATATTAGGATTATGAATGTAATCACTGTGATTGAAAGGAGGTCTATAAACCTGAGAAGAAAAGTCTGATGAAAATCACACCAGTGGATAACAGACAGACCTAAGCTGAGTTTGTTAAGGTGGTTCCTTTAATAGGATTGAGGTTGGTTTAGATTTAATCCAAAAGAGAATTCTTTCTATATACTGCCAATGCTTATAGAAGCAACATAAAATAATCATAAACAGACATCTTTCTCATAGACCATCTCTAGTATTCCAGGATTGATTATACAGGTATCCTTGCTCTTTATCTGGTTATAACATAGCTCCAGTCCTTAAGAGACATAAGTAACTGAACTGAAAGTTTAAGATAAAAAAAGGAGGACTATGCTAAACATGAAATAAAAATAACAGGACTTGTTAGAAAAACTAAAGAGTAAGGTTACCTATTGATATTTAATACAGATGTATTGATTGGATCATATGAAGCGGTTGATATTTAACTGTCCTGACATATCACAAAATAGAAATTGCATAATCAATGTAATATTACAAATAGAAGTATATATAAAACATTATCAACAAGTATGATTTGAGCTCAAGCAGATCTCCAGCACTGGGGAAAATAAAACAATACAAAAACAAACAAAACCCTTGCAGATTCTTTGAGGGTGTTGTGGTACATGCCTGTTATCCTAGCACTTGGGAGGCTGAGGCAGAAGGATGATGAGTTCCAGACCACTCTGGGCTACACAGTAAGACCTTATTTCAATAAATAAATAAATAAGTAAATAAATAAAACACCACAGAAAGAACACTGTTATGTTGACCATAAACACTTCTCATATGAATAATTGGGAAATTCCTTAACAAGAATCAAGAATAAGCACTGAGTAAATCTTAGAGGGATTTAGGGATTTAGCTCAGTTGGTAGAGCAGTGCGCTGCAGTCTCTGAGGTCCCGAGTTCAATTCCCAGCACCGCAAAAATGGGAGAAGGGCCTGGCAATCCACTCCCAAGGCAATCCCGAAACAGTCAGCCATTGAAAACCCTATGAGGGTCGCTATCAGTTGGAGACCAACTCAACGGCACCTAACAACAACAACAAATTTTAGAGACAATCAAATTAGGAAAATTGTTTTAACTTACACTACATGAATGTTTCCAAAGTTTTCTGATGTGTTCATACTGACTAAAAAACATATTTTGTTGGCAATTCCAATTCTAGTTATCCAGACTCTTTTCTACCTTTTTTTGTCTTAAAGAGTGTAGGACAGCTATATTCAATATGAAACATTTAATCCATCTACCCTAATAACCAAAGTGTCTAGTAGTAAATAATACGAGATTTCATTGTACTGATGTTAATCTAGTAGACAAAGGAGAGAGTTGGTAAACAGTAATTTAAACTGAAATAAAATTCCAGTAATGAATTTAACTACCAATAAAAGTAAAATTTTTGAGGAACAAGTCATGGTTTCTCTTTTGAGCAAGGCTGAATAAAGAAACAAATGGTTCTAGTCATAGAATACTTGTACTTAAATACATGAACCCACAAACCGTTAAGAATGTAAACCATGGGTAATCAATTATTTATAATCATCATAAAAATGGCTAAAGTCTTCTGAAATGATAAAAACACTTAAACATTCAAGTTAATAAAGTTTTGGCTTTTGGTGAACAAAATCTTCCAGCATGATTTTTTTCTTTAGAAAAAGAAATCAGGGGCCAAGCATGATGGCATGCACCTGTAATCCTAATGACTCAGAAGGCTGAGGCAAGAGGATTGCAGGTTTGACACCTGAGGCAGTCAGAGTAACAGCGAGACTGTGATTCAAAGATTAAAAATAATGTGCTTGGGGTGCTGTCCAGTGGCATAGCATTTGCAAATTATGTGGGAAGCCCTGGGTTCAAACTCCAAGTATCACCAACAACAAAAAAAAAAAAAAAAAAAAAAAGGAGGAAACTATGACATTGTTATCTGTATTGTTATCTGTAAAGTGGATCATCACATGAGGGCAAATAGTACCAACCTTAGTTAAACACTGTAAAGGGCAGCCACAGATAACTACGTAAAGAGGTAATTCAAATTAATTTTACAAAAGGTTAATTACTTATCACCAAGATAAAAGTAGAAAGCTTACTTAAAAAATACAAACAGGGGTTGAGTGCAGCTCAGTAGTACAGTGCTTGCCTAGCACAAGGTAGATGCCAGGCTCAATTCTTAGGACTGTAAAATAAATATATGCATACATACATACATACCACAAAATAAAAAGTCACAGCCTTATAGTGCCAAGTCTCCCTAGCACTAAGTGTTGGCAGTCTATAATGATATGTTTATGTAATGGAGAAGGGCTTGTTGGAAGTTCCTCCTCCCTATCTCATTTTCCCTCTGGACTGGGATTTAGCTCAGTTGGTAGAGCACTGCTCTGCAGTCTCTGAGGTCCCAGGTTCGATTCCCAGCACTATAAAAACGGGAGAAGAATGTGGCAATCCACTCCAGAAGCAATCCCAAAACACTCAGCCATTGAAAACTGTTTGAGGGTCACTATGAGTCAAACACAACTCGATAGCATCTAGAAATATCTCATTTTCAGCAGTGGATAAAAGTTTCCTATTTTCTTTCCAATACCTGTCTGGATTAATCACTTATCTTCACAATCCAAACCTAGATACTTCCAAGAATTTCTTGCAAAATTTTAGCATCATCATCATTGGAAGTGTCAATTTTTCTCCAAAGGGATCTCTGTGATAAATAAGTAAATAACTCAGTAAATAAATTGTCTTTGTTGTTTGTTAGGAGCCATTGAGTCAAGTCTGACTCATAGACCCTATGTATAAAAGAATGAAATACTACCAAACATTATGCAATGCATACAATGTTTTTTATGTTTAAGTTCATTGTTGTCGCCATGGTGTCAATCCATCTATTTGAGGGTCTTCCTTTTTTTCGCTAACCTGCCACTCTCCCAAACATGATGTTCTTCTCTAGGGATTGATCCCTCCTCACAAAATGTCCAAAATACGTAAGAGGCAGTCTTGCCATGCTTGCTTCCAAGGGAGCACTCTGGTTGCACTTCTAGGATGGATCTGTTGGTTCTTTTTATAGTCCATGGTATATTCAATATTTGTCTCTAGCACCATAATTCAAAAGCTTCACTCTTCTCCCGTCTCCCTTATTCACTGTCCAGCTTTCACAGGCATTATGATGCAACTGAAAATACCATGGCATGAGTCAGACACACCTTTGTCTTCAATGTGACATTTTGACTTTTCAACACATAAAAGAGATCTTCTACAACAGCTACCCACAATGCAGTGTGTCCTTTGATCTCTTGACTACTGCTTCTGTGGTGTTGACTATAGAACTAAATAAGGGAAAGTCTTGGACAACCTCAATCTTTTCTCCGTTTATCATGAACTTGCCTAATGACTCAGTTGTAAGGACTTTTTTTGTTTTCTTGATGTTGTAGAGCAACCCATACTAAGGGCTGTGCTCTTTGATCTTCATTAGTATATACTTCAAATCCTCTTCAGTTTCAGCAAGCAAACTTGTATCATCTGCATAATGCAGATTATTAATGAATATTCCTCTGATCCTGACATCACGTTCTTCTTTAGAAAGTCTAGCTCCTTGGCTTATTTGCTCAACAGAGATACTGAGGAGGTACAGTGAAAGAATACATCCCTGAACCACACCTTTCCTGACTTTAAACCAAGCAGTGTTTCCTTGTTGTTTGAACGACTTCCTCCTGGTCCATGTACAGATTCTTCATGAAGACGCTACATAACAAGATGGCCTTCAAAAATTCTCCTAACAACAAAAATCTTTACAGGGACTGTGCTGAACACATGGGAAGGAAGCCCTGGTACACTAAGATTACATTCTTCTTTGCAATATTGGAGGAAACAAAGTTCTAGTTACAAGCAATATGTATCCCAAATTGAAGGAAAGGAAGCAAGCAAATTCCTATAGACCTCAGGAATAGAAACAAGTAACTATGAGGCTTAGAAAGGGTGTAACACTTAAAATGCTTATGCTGATTAAGAAATCCCAGTTTACCACAGCTCCTTATCCCCCATTTCTCTACTTGTTCCTCATTCATTAGTGTTACTAGAAGTCCACCCCTAGACCTAAGGGAGACTAATACTCTGGTGTGAATGAATGGCTTAATTAGGTGCAATTAAGGTAGGAAGTATATAAAGGAATGTATATTGTGATTTATTGCAACAGTGGCAGAATCTGAGTTAGAAATGCCAATCATTATGCTATGGTTTTTGATTAATCTCCCTAAACTATATAAGGAAGATATTATAGAAATAGGTATTATAAAATGTAATTATTTCTAATTAAAATATTATTTCTATATAAAAATGTTTTTGACTTTCAAACACTAGATTGAATTTTTGAAATTCAATCCTTCAATAAACTGAAACAACAACCAGACTAGTCAAACAGCATAGTGGCCAAGCAGACTGGGTTAGAAATCAAATTCTAAGTGGGGCACAGTGGCACACACCTGTAATCCTAACACTTGGGAAGCTTAGGCAGGAGGATCACAAGTTTGAGGTCAGCCTGGACTATATACAGAGGTCCACACCAGCCTGGGCTACATAGTAAGACCCTGTCTCTCTCCCTCTCCCTCTCTCTCTCTCTCTCTCTCTCTCTCTCTCTCTCTCTCTCACACACACACACACACACACACACACACAGTCAAAAAAGTCAAATTCTATTACCTCTAGCTATGCGATTTTGAACAAGTTACTCTAATTATGCTGTGCCTCCATTTCCACATTGGTAAAATGGAAGTTAAAAGCAAAAAACAGAACTGAATTATATCATAAGGACTTATATGAGTTAAATGAGTTTAAAATAATATTTGATAAATAATAACTACTAAATGTATGTAGCTATTAGTTCTTAAGAAAAAGTAAAATTCAATTTTAGCCACCTGTAGCACTTCTACTTACCCTTAAAGATCTAATACAACCAACCATCTTTGTGAAATTCTTCTTGAATTATATGTTGTTGTTGTTGTTAGGTGCCGTCGAGTTGGTATCCAACTCATAGAGACCCTCATAGGGTTTTCAATGGCTGACTGTTTTGGAATTGCCTTGGGAGTGGATTGCCATGTCCTTCTCCATTTTTGTGGTGCTGGGAATTGAACTCAGGACCTCAGAGACTGCAGCACAGCACTCTACCAACTGAGGAGCCCCTCTTGAATTATATACAAACTGAATATTCCTTCCTTCATCAATGCCATAGATTTATTTCACTTTTCACAGTCATGTTTAAGAACACTTAGGTATAAGCAGATTGATTTTTCATACCTCCATTAAAGATTTTAAAAAGGTCATCATCAGATATTAAGATTAATTTTCTTAGTCTCAATATCAGATGGGCCTACAACCGTACTACCCTGGCATCTGATTTCATCTGATCTTGAAAGCTAAGCAGGGTCAGGCCTGGTTAGTTCTTTGGTGGGAGACTGCCTGGGAATACCAGGTGCTGTAGGCTTGGGAGAAGGACTCAGCAGCCCACTTCCGAGAAACATTCAGCCATTGAAAACCCTATGAATATCAGAGACGCTCTGACATAGTGTCAGGCATGGCACAACTGAATAGTGTTTCATCTGTTGTACATAAGGTTGCTATGAGTAGGACCCAACAGCACCTAACAAGCACAACAACATCAGATTCTTGTTGTGCTTTAACAATAAGTAAAAGTTATAGATGTAAAATTAGGATATTTGGAGCAAGTAAGGTGTATTTGCTAAATACTGTAATAAAAAAGACTAAAAATATGTGTACATCCTAGGCATAATCAGTGATTATAGCTGGGTTGTAGGATTCAAGTTAATACACAAAAGTCAATAACTTCCCCATATGCCAGCAATAAAAAAGAAGAATTTGAAGTTAAAAACACATCATTTTGCCTGGAGATGTAGCTCAGTAATAGAGCACCTGCCTAGCATACAAAAGATCCTGGGATTGATCCACTAACAACACAAAAATACATATATATGTAAGTGTAAATAAATATATATACATATATACCTCATTTTCACACCAGCATCCCCATAATGAAATAATTAGATATAAATCTAAAAAAATGTACTAGATCTATATGAGTAAAACAACAAGATTGTGATGACTAAAATCAAAGAACAAAATAAATTGACAGAGTATTCCATGTTCATGTATAGGAAGATACAGTATTGTCAAAACATCAGTACTTTTCAGCTTGATCTACATATTCAATGCAATCCCAATCAAAATCCTAGAAAGTTATTTTGGGGATATCAAAAAACTCATTCCAAAACTTATAAGGAGAATCAAAAGAACCAGAACAGGCAACACAATATTGAAGAAAAACAAATTTGGAGGGCCAACATTAATTGACTTCAAGATTCACTATAAAGCTATAGTAATCAAAACAGTATATTAGCAAATAAATAAGTAAATAAATAAATAATCAATAAATTAGAACAGAGAGGCCAGAGACAGACACATAAATATAGTCAACTGATCTCTGACAAAGGAACAAAGAAGAAAAACAATCTTTTCAACAAATGGTGCTGGAACAACTGGACATTCACATGCAAAAAAAAAAAAAAAAGAAAAATCTACACACAGATCTTACATTCTTCACAAAAAATGATTCAGAAAGAGCCTTGATTTAAACATAGAACATAAAACTTTAAGAGTCTTAGAAGATAGCATAGGAGAAATCTTTTATGACCTTGAGCATGGTACTGAATTTTAGACAAACTCTATTAAAGAGGTTGATAAGCTGGTAAGATGAGTTAAAAACTCATCCTCTGTGAAAAATAATTTCAAAAAAATGAGAAACCAACTGTGTTAGTTAGATCATATGTCATTGTGGCAGAGAAATGATGGGAACAAATTTATAGGGGAAGATACGATTTTCTAAAGGCTCGTGGTTAGAGTATCCATCCATAACAATGGCAGAACAGGCATGGAGGTGGCAGGTGGCAGGCCTGATAGCAGGTAACCTTATATCTTCATGTATCAGGAAGGAGAGAGAGCTTACTGGAACAAGGGGTCCAGGTAAAAACCACCAAAAGTCCACCCCCAGGGCACTTATTTCTATCATGCTAGATCTTGTCTCCTAAGGTTCCATAACCTCCCAGGACAGCACCACCAGCTTGAGAGCCAATGTTCAAACACATGGCCTTTGTGGGACATTTAGATCCAAAACATAACACTCTGGTCTTGGCCCCCAAGAGTTATGACCATCTCATAACAAAAGATGCATTTAGTCCAACTTCAAGAGTCTCAGAAGTCTTAACAGCCTCAACTGTGTTCAAAAGTACAAGTCCAAAGATTCCACTGAGATTCAAAAACCCTAGCTGTGGGCCCCTGAAAAACAAAAAACATGTTACATACTTCCAACATACAATGGCACAGAGTATTGCCATTCCAAAATAGAGAAATGGGGACTAGAAAGGAATGACCGGTCCATAGCAAAAACGATATTCTGCTGGACACACAAATCTGGTTGATTCAAATCTGACAGGTGGCACATGTGATATCACCTGGCATCTGGCATCATCTAGGCTCAAACAGGTTTGCAGGGCTCCACTCCTCTGGCCTTGTAATTTGAAGCACACACAAGGCCCTTCTGGGCTGGCTCCACTTCTTACCAGCAGCTTCCCTCAGCTGACATTTCAAGGCACTAGCATCTTCAACCTCCTGGGGTCTCCTCTGCTATGTAGGTTCCCCTCCCCCACCCTGCCTTTTTTTTTTTCCCCCTTCAGTATTGGGGATTGAACTCAGGGCCTTATGTTTGCATGCTTTGCAAGTGCTGTACCACTGAGCTGCACCCCCAGCCCATTTTTTTACTTTTTGAGACAGGGTCTCACTAAATTACGCATACTATCTATGGTCTTGAACTTGCAATCCTCCTGCCTC
Source organism: Pedetes capensis (assembly GCA_007922755.1). Taxonomy (NCBI): domain Eukaryota; kingdom Metazoa; phylum Chordata; class Mammalia; order Rodentia; family Pedetidae; genus Pedetes; species Pedetes capensis. The sequence goes on from VMDO01001714.1 coordinate 66,239, forward strand.
TGCCTCCTGGGTTGCTGGGATTACAGGCGTGCACCACAGTGCCTGGCTTCTACTCTTAAAGCTTCATGCATCAACCCTTCAGGGACTCTCTGCAGGGCACTCAATCCTAGCACATATCGTGTAGCTTCTCAACCTATCTCCTGGAACCTTTGTGGCAGCCTCCATAACCCCTTAATTTTTGAATCTTTGTGCCTACAAAACCAGTACGATATGGACATCATCACCAAGGGTTGCTGCTGGCTCAAGAGGTAGCTTCACTCTTTTGAACCCCAGCTGTAGCAGTGGCTTCTATGTTCAGGCCAAGAAATCATTTCCCAAGGCAGCCTCCTTGCAGCAGGGTGTCTTGGAAGCATTCACGTTCCAGATGCTCTTTCTTCACACCAATAAGAGGGTTCTGGGCAACTCCTTCTGTTCCTCAGGGCCATGTTTACTATCCCCGTGCAAAGTGCAAGACTTTTCTTTATTGCCACTTATCTCTTTAACAATTATGGCCTCCTTGTCCAAATCAACCCCATTCGCAGTAACCTTAGACAAGATGCAGCTTTTCCCATCTTTAAAGTGCATTTTTAGATATCTTTTTCTGTGCCTTTTCCTCCATTTTTTCTTCATAAATCTGGCTAACTGCAGCAAACAACAACCATGCCACACTTTGTTTATCTTGCCAACCTGCTATTTCCTCTGCCAAGTTAATCAGTCCATTTACTTTTGAATTCAGTCTTACTCAAATATTTAGAGCATAGACAAATTATAGATAAATTCTTTGCTAGAACATAACATGAATCATCCCTAATGGAGTCCAATCCAAAGGAGTCTTCATTTTCCTTTAAAACCCTGGGAACCCCAACTGCATTTCTTCCAGACGCAGCCTTCTGCTCTTCCAAATGCTTACCACCACTCAAGCTCTGTATACAGCATTCTAGGGCTTCCCTCACTGGAATCTCCAAACTCTTCCAAACTCCTCTGGCAAACAAGTTCCAACAGCTGAGGAACCACTTGGTCAAGTTTCTGCACAACAGCCCCACTTCCAGTACCAATATTCTGTATCTGTCAGTTGGTACATCACGGTGGCAGAAAAACTAACCAGAACAAACTAAGTGGGAAAAGATGATTTACTGGGAGTTTACAATTAAAGGATCAGTAATGGCAACGGGGCAAGTATGGTAGGAGCAGGCAGGAGGATCCATGACAGATAATCTTACATCTTCACAACCAGGAGGCAGAGAAAACTAACCAGAACCTAGGGTCTGGGCAAAAACTTCCAAAAGCCAGCCCCCAGTGACTCATTTCAACCAAGCTCGATCTCGCCTCCCAAGGTTCCATAACTTCGCAGGACAGTGCTGAAAGCTGGAAATCCAATGTTCAGACACATAGCCTTTGGGGGACATTTAGATCCAAACTATAACAACCCACAGACAGGAGAAAATATTTGAAAAAGTCACATCTAAAAAGGACTCCTAAATGTTATCCAAAGTATACAAAATCTTAAAGCTCAACAATAAGAAAAAACTTGACTAAAAATTAGGGCAAAGACTCTAACAGGCACCTTACCAAAGATATACAGGTGGCAAATTAGTATATGAACTGATGCTACATACCTTATGCTTTTAAGAAAATGCAAATTAAAACAATGATACTACTACACATCTACTAGAAGAGGCAAAATCCAAAAGACTTGATGCCAAACACAAGCAAGAACGTGAAGGAACAGAACCTCTCATTACTTGGTGGTGAAAGGCAAAATGGTAGACACACTTTGGAAGAAAATTTGGCTGTTTCTCATAAAACTAAACATATTCTTACCATAATCCAACAATTATAGTTCCTGATATTTACCTAAAATAGTTGAAAATTTATGTTTACAAAACACCTGCATACAGATGTTTATTTATAGTAGCTTAACTGATTGCCAAAACTTGGAATCAATCAACATATCCTTCAGTAGGTTAATGTATAAAATGTGGTGCATCTGGAAATAAAATGTTATTCAGGTCCTTAAAGAAATAAGTTATAGGGCTGAGGATGCAGCTCAGTGGTACAGTGTTTTCCTGGCATGCACAAGGCCCTGGGTTCATCCTGGCAAAGGAGGAAGAGAAAGAGGGGAAGGATAACAATGATGAGGAAGAGAAGGGGAAGGGAAAAGATGGAAGGGAAGGGGGAGGGGAGCGAAAAGGAGGAGAAGGAAGGGGAGAAAAGAGGAGGGAAAGGAATGAAGAGAAGATGAAAGGAGGGGAGAACAATCAAGCTATGAAAAGACAAGACATGATAGAATCTTAAATGTATATGTGTGTATATATATACACACACACATATATATACATATATATACATATATATACACACACACACACATATATATATATATATATATATATTTTCAAGTAAAAGCAGTCAATCTGAAAATGCTACAATACTGTATGATTCCAATTATATGATATCCTGGAAAAGACAAAATCATGGGGAATGAAAAGGATCTGTGATTGTCAGATGTTGGGAAAAGGGAGAGATGAATAGGTAGAGCATAGAAGACTTCTAGGGGAGTGAAAACCTCAAATTTGATACTATAGTGATATTGTTGTATAGTGATGGATACACATAATTATACATTTGTCCAAACCTAAATACTGTACACAGAATGTACAATATTAAGAATGAACCCTAATATAAACTAGGGACAGTGCGTGATTATGATGTATCAATATAGGTTCATCAATTGTAAGATATGCACCACTCTGAGCTGGGCATGGTGGCACGTGCCTGTAATCCTAGCACTCCAGAGGCTGAAGCAAGAGGATGAGGAGTTTGAGACCTGCCTGGGCTATGCAGCAAGAGCCTATGTCAAAAAGTACAAATAAATAAATCAACCGACCAACAAACAAAAATCCACTCTGATGAAGGATACTGATAATGGAGGAGACTATGTATGTGTGGGGACAGGGAGTACAATAAGAAATCTATGCATCTGCCTCTTAATTTTCCTGTGAACCTAAAATTCAAAAAAAAACCAAGTCCTTTAAAAAATTTTATTCAGACACCATGGCACATGACTGTAATGCCAGCAAATCTGGAGGTTGAGGCAAGAGAATTACAACTTAAAAGGCCAGGAGCAGCCTGTGCATCTTAATGAGACTCCATATCAAAAACAATTTTAAAATAAAGGGAATGAGTGTAGTGCAGTCAGTGGTAAAGCACTTGTCTGACACATGCAAGGCCCTGGGTTCAACCCACTAGTGCTGAAAAAAAAATTAATTAATTAAATTTCATTCAATAGTTTAAATATATGGTAAAGAAACGATATCTATTCAATAAAAATCCATATCACTTACTATGATAAGCTTTAAAAAAATTTCCATATCATATTGTTCACTGTTTGAAAAAGTAACAATAAATAACTTTATTGAAAGATTTATACAACTAAGAGCATTATAAGCTTTGTGACTGCTTTTTAGACATACTACAATAATTGTTTAGGATGCAGCTAATAAGCTGGTACTCAAAGGTACGACGCACACAGGCTGAACATATATATATGAGTTCAAATTTGTTATAATGTCAGCTTCTCCATGAGGATTTCGCTAAATGCCCTACCTAAAAACAGCCACCAAAATAATCTATTTTATCTTTGCTGCACTTTCCATAAGTGAACTATTGTCTACTTCACAGTGGAATTATCATCAGCCTCTCCCAAGAAAACAAGCTCCATAAGGGCAGGGATTGACTGTTTTATAAACACTTATACCGCTGTTTGTCTGCAGCCATAGCACCCTAGCACCCAATCCTGCCTGATCTTGGAAGCTAAGCAGGGTTGGCCTGGTTAGTCCTTGGATGGGAGATCACCTGGAAATACCAGGTGCTGCAGGTTAGGGAGAAAGACCCAGGAATTCACTCCAGAAACAATCTGCCATTGAAAACCCTACAAATAGCAGAAAAGCACTGACAATAGCGCAGGGCATGGCACAGTGTTGGAGAGTATTTTGTTCTTTGGTACATAGGGTCACTGTAAGATGAACCCAACTTGATGGCACCTAACAACAACATATGACTGTTACTAAGAACAGTACCTGGCATATTGACGGAGACAGAAAAAAAATGAATGCGTGGTTGAACAACTATCACTTTTAAAATGAACAGAATTGTTTAAATGTTTGGTGAAATCAAAGGCATGTACATTTCGATCACAACCAAAAAATGTTCATTCACTAAAACTTTAAATATTTTTCCCATAACTCAAGAATAGATGATGTTACAGTTTAAGTATGGTTTGTCCTCTCCAAAACTCATGTTGGCATTTAATACCCACTGAAGGGTACTTAGAGGATAGAAACTTCATGTGACTATGGTGTTTAGAGGTATGGCCTTTGGGAGCTGCTTAGAACTAGGTAAAATCATCATGGTGGGCTTCCATGATTGAATATTGGTGACTCTAAGAAAAAGGAAAGAAACTAGAGGATACACATACACACTACCTGCCTCTTGCTGTGTGATTACCTGGGACTCTGTAGGAATATACCAACAACAAGGCCACCACCAGATGAGGTTCCTCAACCTTGCACCAGAACTGTGAGCCCAAATAACCTCTTTTCTTTATAAATTACCCAATCTATGGTATTGTGTTATTAGCAAGAGAAAACAGACTACAACAGGAGGTACATACGAGTAGAAAGGTTTATATTCAAGTTTATTTCTGCAAAGTTGCTTTGGGACAAACTACATTCATTCTTAATAACATAGTCAAAACCACGTCACAACAGGAAGAAAATAAATTCCTAGAAATGAGGATTTCAGAATATCTGATTTTCTTAAGTCAATTTAATTCATTTTAAGCTTTTGTCCCAGAGTAAATAAAAATTAATTTTTTAAAAAAGTGGATCAGATCCCAAAGTATAATTCAGTCTTAAGAATCAATCTTGAGCTAGGTATGGTAGAGTAATCCTATAATCCCAGAAATTGTGTGGGTGAGGCAAGAGGATGGTTACTTCAAGGCTGGGCTACATAGCAAGATGTTGTTTTAAAAAAAAAAAAATCAACCTTGAATCAACAAAATACTAACCAAAGGAACAGTTGTTGTTGTTGTTAGGTACCACTGAGTCAAGTCTGACTCATAGCCACCCTCATAGGATTTCCAATGGCTGACTGATTTGGGATTGCTTCAGGATTGGCTTCTCCAGTTTTTTTTCCCATAGTACTGGGGATTGAACCCAGAGCCTCAGAGAGCACAGAGCGGCACTCTACCAACTGAGCTAAACCCCAGCGCCAAAGGAAAAGTCTCTAATATTATGTCAGCTAAGCTTCTATAGGAAAAAAGTAGTGAAGGAGGAAAATCAGGGGAAAAGGAAGTCAGAAAACTAAGAGGCCAGGAGCAGTAGCACACATCTGTAATCCCAGCAACTAGGGAGACAAAGGCAAGAGGATTGCAAGTTCAAGATTAGAGGAAGTCTTTGTAATTTAGCAAGACCCTGTCTCAAAATGTTAAAAAAAACAAAACAAAACAAAACACACACATATACATACACATACACACACACACACACGGGCTGGGGGTGCAGCTCAGTAGTACAGCACTTGCAAAGCATGCAAGTGCAAGGCCCTGGATTCAATCCCCAGTACCCCCCCCTCCACACACACAAAAAAAAAAAAAGAAGAAGAAGAAGAAGAAGAAACCTAAATCTCTGCTACTATGTGTTAAATGCCAAAATCTGTTTAGAATCCACCACTCAAACTGGTCAGGTCTGATTATCATTCACCTGTAAAAGATCCTCTAATAACTCCATCAAAGTTCCTTACACCTACATTTTCCTCTAAGAATTGTTTAAGATCTACTAGTTTCAGAACTTAACTGTAGAACTCATTAAAAATAAGTTCACCCCTCAATAACGGGGCCCAGATAAGTATTTTTATCAAGTACCACAGGTGATTCCTATGAAAACTTACACAGAAGTAAGCAAACTCAGAAGTCACCTACTACATGACTCCTCCAAGTTAGAAATATTTTATTTCTCCTGTACCCTTTGAACATACTGTATGTATTTCTCTTAGAACATTTCCACATTATTTCTTCCAAATGCTCCTCTTTACCCCCCAAAAAAGAAAATTTTCTCATTGACTGTGACTTGACTATTGCATAAGTATACAATCTTTTCCCCACAACACATCATAGCTCAATTTGAGCAGGAAGTTACTGCAGTGTGCTACATAAATTAAACAAGCCATGACATAACCCTAATCTACCTACTGTTGTCCCACAAATCAGCATGAATGACAGAGGTTTCCATGTGATTAAAATTAGTCTGTAATTTTCAAAAAGAAAAGTACAACAGAAAAAATAACTCTACTTTCATAAAATTTCTATATAGTATTTCCTAACAACTTGACAACATAAAAATTAAGAGTGAGCTAAGTATTTTTAGTCTGGATCACAACCCCACTGTCAACTGCTCACAGTGTAACAAATTTATTAAGTACACAGACATCTATGGAGTTTTGATCTACATAATTTATCAGAGAATGAGAGAGAAGAATGAGTTTATAACCAAAATAACAAGAATAAAATCAAGATGTCCAAAAAGTTGATTTCCATTCTGGGAATAGTATTAAAGACGGTAGTGAACTACTTGGCCAAACTCAAAGATAACAATTCCAATTATTATTTACATGATATATAAAAACATGAAAAAGATGGCTGGGGTAGTCATTCACAGGTAAAGTGTTTGCCTAGCATGTGCAAGACCCTCAGCACTGCATAAATAAATAAATAAATAAATAGGAAAGAAAGAAGGGGGACCAATAAACAAAATCAAACTAAAGAAATCAAAATGGCAAGAAAAAACAGAAATCATACTAAATTTTTCTCAATCACTAACATATAGCTATTATGAAAAAACTTCTAAGTCATAGAATCATAAATGTAGGAATCAGAAAGTGATTTAATACTCATCAAGTTTTGCTTCTTTTGTCTAGGAGGAATTTGGAACTCTTAGCAAAAGTTGAGTGATTCTACCAAATTCATGTAACTAATAATGGGCAGATTCTGGGTCTTCTGAGTTCATGTCCAATGCTCTTTTCACTATATGGTTAGGCTCAAGCAATGTAAAAGAAGTTGTTAATTCAATCAAGAAGAATCTTAAATAAAGTCAGGTTATGTTCACTTTATTTAATAATTAAACCTTTTTTTCAAAGCACTGCAAACACTGACTACATTTGCATAGTCAGATATCAATTTTCTTAGTTGGGAAAGATAAAACTCAAACAAGTAACTAACTCAGAATTATAAGGAATGCCAGAATGGAGACAGCCAACTACCTGGCCTCTGGTAGTTCTTAAGTGACATTATGAGAATAAGCATGAGATTATATTAGTTTAAAACATAACTTCCTTTTTTGAGCTAGCAGAAGGGTTCCACTTCTAGTATTCCAGAACATAGAGAACAAGTTCAAATTCAGCTTCTCTGTAAGTATGGTGAATTTAAGGATTTTAATTACACCTTATCTTCAACATTTTTACACCAAGAAATCAAAAATTGGCCTTAAATTTATGAAACTGAGATCTGAGTTTGACTGCAGACTGCTACCAAGTATATCACTGCCTATATTTCTAGACCACAAATTCTTCTTCTGCAAAATTCAAAAGTTTAGGAGGGCTGATTATGCTTTGATTTCTTCCAGTTCTACTGTTTCCTCTCTTTGTGTAATTTCTCTACACAAAAGGAAAAAAAACCAAAACTGTCTTAAGGAATACAAACCATATTATTCACTAAAGCTTGAAATATATAAATGTGGTGACCAAAGAGACATAGGTTATCTGGTAGAGTGTACACAGAACTGTATCATTTTAAAGGTCTTTTACATTCGGACTTCTAAGTCATTCAAAAGTCAATCATCTAATATATTTTATATATTATATGCCATGAAAGTAGAAGGGGGACTATTTGGCAGAGGAAGAGAACTAGTAGGAGGGGATAGGGGACATGACAGGGTAATGGGCAAGTGAATATGAGCAATGTACAATGATATGCATGTATGAAAACGTCATAATGAAACTCATTATTTTGTACATTACCATAAAAAATGACCAATTTAAAAAAAGTCAGTCACACAACACACAACAGTCAAACGTTGGCAATATTTGGCCCTGAACAAAACCAAAATCCAAGACAGAAGCCCTTGCAGACCAGAGCTTGAAATATTTCACATGGTTAAATAGCTAACAATGTTAAACTTTACCAGATCTAGGAAAAAGCAAAAATTAATTAAAAAAAAAAAAGCACTTCATCCTTTTGTGTTCCTGAAAACAGCTGGCTACAAAGAGTCATCTTTTCCCCAAAGAACTTAGATGAGAATTATAGTCCTCACCTTCCATTTATCTAACAAGGCCAGACTTGTACCCTCCAAATTACCATTCCTTGTTTCATAAATGACCTGTTGAACTGCTTGTCCTCAATAATCAATAGGAAACAAGTTTTCATTAAGATTAGCTTCCTACAGATTCCTGAACTTTGGCCTACCTTCAGCCTGAAACAGCATAGGAACCCTCAACAGTTCCTCCTCAGAATAGGCTCGCCTCAAATTAAAACATCCACTGGTTACTGTCCATCATTCCACTCTTTCTTCCAATATCAGGTTCTTTCTAGCTTTTAGTCCTCCCTATAAAAAAAGAAAACCTTTTTTGCCTAACCTTGAGACTCTGGCAGATCCTATGATCAGGGCACTCTCCTTACTGCAATAGTTCCTCCATTGCAATTGTTTTTTCAAATATAATCTTACTAAATCGGTTTTTTTTTTTAATTTCCAATTCTGAAGTGGTGTAGTTTGAAAATCACGTTGATTTTTGTCGTTTTCTTTAAGTGACAGGTGTTGCTCTTCTCCAAGAAGGAGACCCGCTGCGTTCAAAACGCATTTCTAAGACTTTAAAATCTTGGCCAATGTCCTGCATCTGCAAAAGGTGGCGAGGAGATGATGAGGTGATGAGCTAGGCAAGGTCAACTCTGGGTCCACCTGGCGCCACAAGACGAACATAGTGAATGGGCCATAAAGAAACAACCTATCTACTCCGCGTACTCCCTAACAGATCCACCCCCACCCTCCGCCCTGTTTTTCTCCAGGCTGGTCAGGACCCATACTGCTTCCTTAGGCACTTTAGGGCAGGTGGTGGTTCCTGACCAGCGGCTTATGACAGCGCTCCAGGGGGTTCCTTTCTAAGCAGAGCACTCGACCTGATCCTTTCACAGAACTGACCTCCCAGCCCTTTCCTCCCCCACTCCTGTCCTCACAGAAGGACTCACCATGGCACCAAGAACAGACCGTGTAGCGGACAACAGAGACCGTTGGGTCGGTCCGGATCTCCCCTTCCGGTGCTGAAGATAGAGCTTCACGAAGGCGCGAGGGAGAAGGTCTTCCGGCTCTGCCGGAAGTTCTGCCCGCGCGGAACAGGAAGTTCCTGCCCCTCCTGAGCGCTGACGACCCCACGCCACGCAGAGGTAAAGATACGCAGGACGTTCTCTAAAGCAACTTCCGTGGTTGCTGTGTTAGGGGTTGGGGCGGTGCTGACCTTGAGAGCGCAAGGGAGAGGCGCAGGCGCAGCACAGGTAGGTGGGCCGGCGGAGTGCAGTTGCTGCGCCTGCGAGAATTCCGAGGTAGGTTGAGAGGCTTTGACAGGAGCGCATCGTCTCTCTGAGATGTAATGGAGAGACAGATTAACGACGGTGAGAGTCAAGCCCAGACGCAGCCGATTTAGTGAAGATGGAGACTATAGTACGTATATGTTATTGCTGAGACAGCTCGGTGATTTTCTCAGCTTAATCAACGCCCTTTCTCTTTCAGTCCTTCGGTTTTCCCGACTCGTTGCCTTGGAATCTCGCCATCTCTGTAGACCTGCTCTCCTCTCGCTTTTGTTTCATACCCTAGTAGGTCCTCCAGCTCTACCCTCTCTCAGTTCAAAGGAAACTGATCATGGGAAGTTTCTTCACGATTCAGAGACACCAGATGAAGCAATCCCGAAACAATCAACCATTGAAAACCCTACATAGAGTCGCTATAAGTCAGACCCGACTCGAGAACACCCAAAAACAACAGATGAAGCCAGAAAAGGATATCTACCAAGAACAGAGTAACCAGGAAGAACATTCTACCTATTTAATGCATTCCAGCTAATACGGATGGTTCTGTTTTGGCTAAAAGAAAAAAAAATTATCACATGGAGAGAAGTGAAATTTTCATATACCTCTTAATTTCATAATCCCCCCTCAAAAAAAATAACTGTACCAGTCAACTCTTTGTGCCTTTTATTTTGTTATAATGAGACATAGTACTGGACACAGGCTTGAAATAGGTATACAGAGCACTTTCAACCCAGAAATTTATTTCACAATTTGGGGACACTTAAATTGTGATTATCTTAACTTCATCCATTAGTTATTTTTGCCAGTGTCAAGTTTTGTCATGAGTTTGGAACGGGAGAGGGAAGCTAAAGCTTCAGGAGAAGTTGAGGCTAAGCAGGCAGAGATGGCAATAGATGTTAAGTTTCACCTTCCTCCATCAGAGTACCTGGAGAGAATGATATCCAAGCAATAAGTGGTACAAAGACCATGGGAATCAGAGTTTTGGGTTATTCCAAAGAAGCATGCATGGGGCAGTTGCTTTCTCCTGAAAAAGGGTACAAAGTCTGGATGTATGAATTATGTTTTTTTACTTACATTTTTTTAAGAGAGGTATAAATACTATGACAATTAGAAAAGATAATGGGAGTTGTAGTATTGACAGAAACAGCTGAGAATGGGGTGGGGCTTAAGAATAGTGTGAGAAACATCCTGCTTAGGATCAATCCAGAACTTCCCTGAGGGTTCTACTTCTGCTGTATAGGGACAAGGCTGTAAATAGATAAGCCCTAGGGCAATTACAGGTGGTTAAGTGTGGTAGAAAGGGATTGAAGTTGTCTGCTGGTGTATGTGCAGGAAGCAGTTGCTATCCTTGAAGAAAAGGTGGAGAAGGAAAGTGGCTATCAACCTGTCAGTGACAACACATACTAGGAAGTCTTACTCTCAATTTCTGACATTGTGGTTCTTATATCTGTCCTAAACGTGGCAGCCTTATTGAAGTTCACAAAGCATCTCCTTCTGTATGACAGTAAGACTGGAATTATTATCAGGGTAGAATCCATTCCTGCCAGAGTAAAACCAAGGAAAGAAATCAGTCAGTTTTTGTTATCTGCTTATCATTTTTAATAAACTGTGAGGTTCTATATTCTTTATTTGGTATATGGTATGTTGATAAATAATCCTTGCTTAACATCCTTTATTGTTCACATTTCACACAGCTATCTCTATTACAGTGTAAAAAATCTATTAAGCAAGTAGCATTTTTAATTACTAATATGCATATATGTTTACAGCATTGTCACCAAATCTTTGTCCTACAGATTAACAATATTTTTTATTGATTACCTGTCTTCAAGTAGAGGAATTTGCCTGTTTTTGTTCCTTAAAATAAATAGGGGTTTTTTGACAAAGATTCAAAGAAAGGGGAAAATTATGAAAGGCAAAAAAGTATGTGATGACAAAGATTAAAAAGAAATTCAGTAGTTTTAGTAAGGGAGTTTGGAGTACAATCTGTGAGAAAAGTTTCAGTTGCTTACCATTAGGATTTTGTGATAAGTTGAAATCTCCTGATTGAGAATTGTTCTCAAATTACCGCATGTACTAGCACCAATAGACTGTTACTTCCTCTGTTAACACTCACACCTACCTGGAACTCTTCCAGCTATTAAAATTTACCACTTTTTCAAGATTCAATCCCTATCTTTTGCAAAATGTTATTCGGATTAGTTTCTCTTCTGAGGAATTTCTAGAGCTTTTTATTGCCTTTAATAAATGTTATCATATGCTTTATTGATTTTTTTCCTGTAATTTATATTGTTTTCCTATTAGACTATAGCTACCTGGAGAGCTGAGACCTTGTTTCTTTGTTTTGTTTTGTTATCTTCATCTTAAGGAATAGCTTTTAAATAATTGTTGTGGGCAAATATCACTTAGGTAAATTGCCCATAATGTTCTTTATGGACAATGATGTTGGTTGTAGCAATACTTACAATGGTAAAAGTGGAAGCACTGATATGTTCCAATAGCAATAAGAGATTGCTCATATTCTGTCATATATGGTTAGTGGAGCATTACCTGTTTTTAAAAGCCATTAGACTAATCTTTCTAATTGAAAGTGTTTACTTTCTAAATTGAAAAAGCATTTTATGAACTACATTTTTTGTTTCCCCAAAATTTATATTTTGAAATCCTAACTCATAATGGCATGGTATTAGTAGGTGGAGCCTTTTGGAGGTGATTATGTCGGGGAGTTGGACCCCTCATGATGAGATTAGTGCCTTTATAAGAAGAGACAGGAGAGAACTTTCTTCCCTGTCTGTTCACCATGTGAAGACACAGCAAGAACACAGTTATCAGCAAACCAAGAAGGGGCCCTCTCCAGAAACCAAACATACTGGCACCATGATCTCCTAATTTCCAGTCTCCAAATCTGTAAGAAATACCTTCTCAGTGTTTAAGTCACTCAGTTTATGGTAGTTATGGTAGTTTTGTTATAGCAACCCAAATAGGATGCAAAAGTGTGCCCAGTACAAGTGTTTTGACATGAAAAAAAATCCTAAGTACAAATTGTAAAAAGTAACCAAGGTATATTAGTCACCCGTCTTGGCATTAACAATCTAAAACCTTTCTATAATAGGAAAATTTCTAAAAATTATTTAAGTAAAGAGTAAATGACAGTTTTTTTTCTAAATTATGCTTTTTAACACTTACCCATCTTTCTAGTTTGAGGGAAAAATTCTTCAGAAGTATATTGGAGCCCTTCATTAATTCAGTAGCCTTCCTTTGAAACTTTCACTTTTTTCTAGGTTGCTTACCATACTTGTTTCTAGGACTATACCACATGTCTGATTACTTGGTGGAATAATCCCTGCAAATTTTACACAAATTGTATAGTATACATTTTCAAGGACCATTCATATACATAATGGGACCTTGATGCCATTTGATACTTTCTGGTGTGAGGAGGTCTTCTTTAAACAACTACCGCAACCAAGAGCAATAAACAAAACAGTATGTTTAAAACCAAACTACATTTTTTAGATCATTATTTATTATCAGCTGTGTACCACTGTCTTACACCCTGAAGAATCTGAAAATAAAACAGACTTAAAATTTGTTTTGGTGGTAATAGACCATAAATGAATAAAGGAAAATATAAGGCAGCATGTAAGTACTAGTCTGGAAATTAAAACAGATGACTATTTTTAGATTGATTATGGAAAGCTTCTAAGGTACAAGCTCCTATTTCAATGACAGAACTCAGCTTTACAAAACTTGGGGAAACCATTGCTTACAGAAGGGACGACAGTGTAAAATCCAAAGGCATGATCTAGCTTAGAATAATATTTCAGGAGCCAAAAGAAGATTGCATGGTTTGAACATGAGGATTAAGAGAAGAATAACCTTGGAGGGATAATTTGGTATTATTCCTATTCCTGAATAATGCAAGGACCTTGGAACACATTAATTTCACCTACTAACCCACCTCATGTTATATAAACTGTTACTTACCAAATTCTTAAGATACTACTTTTTATGCCATTAAGGTACATTTACATTTACCCTAACATTTAGTTTTTCTATTGTGTGTCATGACTACTTGAATTTGAACTTCCATCTGGGATTATGTTTCTTTTTCCTGAAGGGCATACTTTATGAATTAGCTTTATGAATGTTTATTTGTAAATTCTCTCAGTTTTTGTGTTTTGAAACTGTCCTTATTTTACTTTCATTCTCAAAGAACATTTATACTGACTTAGCTATTTTATCATTTTTGAAGATGTAGTCCATTGTTTCTGGATTCCATTAATTCATCTGAGAAGTAAGAGTTTTATTTTTGTACCTTGTTTTGGTAATGTTTTTCTTCTCACCCCTTTTTAAATGTTTGCTGTAGGTATAGTATGACTATGTGTTTTTGGTGTTGATTTTTTTTAATTTTATTTTTCTTTTCAGAATGCTTTTGGAATCTGAATATGATGTCCTTAATCTGTCCTGAAAAATTCTCAGATTTGATTTCATCGCATGTTAATTCTGTTCTTGCTCCTCCTTTTCTTCTGGTACTCCACTCACATGGGTGTTTGACTATTTTTTGTCCCATATGTTTTCTATATATTTATTTCTCTATTTTTCATTCTAGATAATTCTTCCTATCTTTCTTGTAGTTCACTATTAACTTTTTAACACTCTCAAATCTGTTAAAACAGGAGACAAATGTGGCAATCCATTCCCAGAGCAATCTCAAAACAATCCGCCATTGAAAACCCTATGAGGGAAGCTATGAGTTGGACGTGACTGTACTGGCACCTAACAACAGCAACAGTCTGTTAAAAATGCCTATTGAAGAATTTATTTCAGTTTTTGTATTTTCAGTTATTTGTTCAAGCATATCTGTTTGGTTCTGTTTTACTGTTTCCAGTTGTGGACCCAATATCTCAATCTGATATTTTATTTTCTTAAACATATTAGTCATGTTGTTATTGTTAGGTGCCGTCAAGTCAGTGTCTGACTCATAGCGACCCTATGTGCAATAGGTGAAACACTATTGTCAGTGCTTCTCTACTATTCATAGCGTTTTCAATAGCTGATTGTTTCTTGGGAGTGGGATGCCAGGTCCTTCTCCCATATTAGTCACTTATTTTTAAAACCGTCTATGAGGTGGGGCTGGGATTTAGCGCAGTTGGTAGAGCACTGCTCTGCAGTCTCTGAAGTCCTGGGTTCAATTCCCAGCACGGCAAAAATGGGAGAAGAATGTGGCAATCCACTCCCAAGGCAATCCCCCAAACAATTAGGCATTGAAAACCCTATGAGGGTCTCTGCGTCGGAACGGACTCTACCGCACCTAACAACAACAACAATTATGAGGTCTGCTATTATCTGAAGCTTCTTTTGTTTCTCTGTTGTCATGTATCATATTTTCTTCTATGCCTTTTATTTATTTTGATGTTATTCTAATATTTGATTACATTTATTTATAAAAATTTTGTCACTATGTTATTTGCATTGTTTTTATTGAATTTTGGAACTATTTTATTTGAATTATATTTAAAGAAATTATGCTTTAAGGTCAATATGTTTCCTACAGAAAGGATTTATGGCTTTAGCAGGGATTTGGGACACTGGTAATCCAAGATCATCTTAATCTAGTGAGTGCTTATTAAAATCTGGGTAGATCTCCTTCTAGTTTATACTTTCTCCCAAGGAGTCAACCTTTGAATAGACCTATGATGTCTGGGATATACTTCAAAACATTAAGAGATAGAGAAAGTAGGTAATAGTATAAATGAAGCCAGATTCTTTATAAGCTAATAATTAACCTGAATAATAGGTAGGGGGGTTTATTCTTTTATTCTGCATACATATGTTTTATATATGTTTATCTAGTAAAATATATTATTAGCAAAAGGATTAATATTCAAATTGTGTAGAGAACTATTACAATTCAATAAAAAAGAAAATAGAGCTGGATATGATGGCACATGCCTGTAAGCCGAACATTCAGGAGGCTGAGGTAGGCAGATCATATGTTCATGGCCAGCCTGGGTACATAGCAAGAACCTATCTCAGAAGAAAAAGAAACCAAGAAAAAGAAGAAGGTAGATAATACTCTTCATTCTACCTCCACCCTAAACAGGCAATTCATAAAGAAGAAAACCTGAAGAGATACCTCACCATAAAGAAATACAGTTTCACAACTTGCCAAATAAGCAAAAATATTAAACTCTGACAGTATTTCCAGAACACTTATACAGCTCTGATAGGAGTAGAAATTGATATAATCAATTTGGAAAAGAATTTGACATTACTAATAATCTTGAAGATGTGTATCATCTATGTTGTTGTTGTTGTTAGGTGCCATCGAGTTGGTACCCGATTCATAGCCACCCTGTATACAACAGGTGAAACACTATTATTGCTTCTCTGCTGTTCATAGGGTTTTCAATGGCAGATTGATTTTTGGGAGGGGGTTGCCAGGTCCTTCTCCCAAGCCTACAGTATCTGGTGTTCCCTGGCGGTCTCCCATCCAAGTACTAACCAGGCCCGACCCTGCTTAGCTTCCGAGATCTGACGGGATCAGATGCTACAGGGCTACGGCTTTAGGCACGCATCATCTATAGCCCAGGAAAAATGTGTACCAGGAAATATTAGCAAGAAAATTCATAGCAGTGTTATTAACAGCAGTAAAAATTGGATATGACCTAACTCTCCTTCAATAATGTAGTAGTTAAATACATTATATATACTATTATATATACTCATGCAGTAGAATACAGCATTAGAAAAAATACCAGTCTTTGGACATAGATGAATCTCATTAACAGAATGTTGAACAAAACACTAATTCACAAAAGAATGTTACAGTAGGATGCCACTTACATAAATTAAAGAGCCAATAAAAGAAAACAGTATCTTAAGGGTTCAAACACAAGAAGTAAATATATAAATTAAAGCAAAAGAAGGATAATCATAAAATTCAAGATAGTGATGTTCTCTAGCTTCAGAGGGAAGATGGAGTAAGGAAGGAGTATACAGAGCTTAAGAGTACAGTGATTTTACAGGTTAGTATAACTGGACAGTCCTGATTTGCCTATTACAATTGTAGTTCATCTATTTTCCTGGTATAATGACTGATACCACTCTTGCTCTGCATGGTCTGTATAATCATGGTTTGTATAATAAATTATATGTTTATTCTTTTTTAAAGTAACGTTTCCCTCTTAAGGATAGACAGTATGTGGCTCTTCATTTTATCTTTCTTCTGTATATCACACATGTATTTCATAAATATTTATTTGAAACTAGTCATTAATACCATAAGTTTAGGTTTTAGCCAATGTCAATACAGTTCTTAAAAAATTGCCTTTGTAGGATAAATGTAAATAGGATCTAGATGAAACCCTTTTCATGTAGCTAGATGTGGAGACTAGAACCATACTATATGCCTGGCATTGTGTTGCCATGTTTACAGATATTGCATCATCATCTTGGAAGGTATGTATCATTTCCATTTTATATGTGAAGAATCTGAGTCCCAGAGAGTATTCATAATTTTAGCTAAAGTATTAGCATATGTGGCATAGCAGAATCTGAACCGAAGCAATGTGATGCCATTATACAGGCTCTTTACAATAAGGTCAGAGTCTACAACAGATACTCTTATATTTTTTGTGCCATGGATCTCATTGGCATTCTGGTGAAGCCTCTAGACCCCTTTTCAGAATAATGCTTTTAAGTGCAAAAAATATAATACATACAGCTATAAATTAATTCTACTAGAATACAGTAATCAAAATATTAAATGTGTATACTACATGTGCATTTTATTTATGCATTAAGTAAAATCTAATGTTGTTAGGTGCCCTTGGATCAGGTGCAACTCAGCAACCCTCATAGGGTTTTCAATGGCTAATTGTTTCGGAATTGCTTCAGGAGTAGATTGCCACATCCTTCTCCAATGTTTGCAGTGCTGGGGATCGAACCTGGGTCCTCAGGGAGTACAGTACAGCATTCTAACAACTGAACTAAACCTCAGGGCCTAATATCTATAATTTTTAACTAATGAGCAGTAATTGTATCCTTAAATACTTAAAACTATAACAGTGTGATAGAAAAATATTTGTAGTTTTTAATGGGTGAGAAAGTCACCACTATTTCTGATAACACTGGTTTATTGCCTGTATTCACAATTGAAAGAAATGTTGAATTTTATTTAGAAGTTACCAAAAATGGGGCTATTGGTCAATGGATATAGTGATTACTTAGTATGCATGAGGTCCTGGATTTGATCCCAAGTATAGCACACACACACAAAAGAACCAAAAATTAAGGTATATTTTTCCCAACTAAATTCATGGCTCTCTACTTTATAATCTTAATTTGTAGGCTTTCTGGCATATATTTTACTTCAGAAAGGTCATATTCCTTATGTCACCTCCTACTTTCTGGCTTGAGAGTACTTTCAAAATGTGGCACACAAATAAATTTAGTTTATTAGAAATAAAGCAGTATTTCTTCATGTGATGAGCTTGTCTGGAGGAATGAGAAATGGGAATGTATTAGAATAACAAGATGTATATATATGGGAAACTTCCTGTTGTCATACTTTTGAACTTTTGGCTTCAGAAATAAGAGAATAAATTTCTCTTGTTTTAAACCAATTTGTGTTGATTTTTTTAGCAATCTAACAAAGTTAATTCACAGAATCTAAAGAAAATTCATTAAAATCTCTAGTGGAGTAGAGTATTAGTCAGGGGTCTCCAGAGAAACAAAGTCAATAGGATTTTATATATAGTAAATTAAAATGGAGACATGGCCTGAAGAACCCCTGTGCAAAGACAGGCCTCATAAATTAACCTTACTTGATTTGCAAACATAAGCAAGATGAAATTTGAACTAATTCTTATAATTGCATATACTAAAGAAAAACGTAAATTATCAGTCAAAAGAAGCCAACAACTTTTTATAACTGGAGATTTTCCAGTAAGATAAACGAAGTAGGTTGACTATATAACTGTAATCAATCAAGTATTTTATTCGCTTTACTCCTATGTTTGTCCTATGATAGCCTCCCCTCTGCTCCCTCTGTGTTGGTAGCTCTGTGGAGCTACCAAACTACTTCTCTCTCTCTCTCTCTCTCTCTCTCTCTCTCTATATATATATATATATATATATATATATATATATGAAAATTTTTAATGTACATCTTAATGTGATTCATTTTGACATGCTTTTCATTGTGACATTTCCATATATGCATTTTGATAAACATTTTTCATATACATTACCCCTTACCCTCCCCTATCCTTCCCTCCTCCCACCCTTCCCATCTAAGTTTCCCATCTAAGTCTTCTTTTACTTAGTAGTATTTTTCTATATGTCCTTGGGTTCCAGTTCTGTGTAAGATAGAAACTTTTCCTGTAGTGGTCTTTGTTTTTATCTTGTTAGTACAATTACATGCATTTTCTAGTCCATTTATATTGACATCATTCTTATCCTAACCCCCTTTTATTATGATCCGACCTTTGAAAAGGATTTTTCCTTCTTATAATTTTGAATCAGCTCCCACATATGAGTGAGAACATGGGTTGTTTCTCTTTCTGAGCTCGTGTTCATTCACTCAAAATAATTTTCTCTAATTCCATCCATTTTGCTGCGGATGACCTTATTTCATTTTTCTTGATTGCTGAGTAGTATTCCATTGTGTACTATACCATGGTTTTTTATCCATTCTTCTGTTGAAGGGCACTTTGTTTGATTCCATATCCTTGCTATTGTGAAAAGTGCTGCATTGAACATGGAGATGCAGGTGTCTCTGTGGTGTGATGACCCATCTCCCTTTGGGTAAATTCCCAATAGTGTTATAGCTGGGTCATATGGTAGATCTATTTTTAGTTTTTTGAGGTACCTCCATATTGATTTCCACAGTGGTTGCACCAATTTACAGCTCCACCAACAATGTAAGAGTTTTCCCTTTTCCCCGCAATCTCACCATCATTTGTTGTTGTTTGTTTTATTGATCTTGGCCATTCTTACTGGTGTAAGGTGAAATCTCAGAGTTGTTTTGATTTGCATTTCCCTAACGGCTAGGGATATTGAGCACTTTTTTATGTGTTTCATGGCTTTATGGACCTCTTCATTTGAGAACTGTCTATTCAGTTCCTTTGCCCATGTGTGTATTGGGTTGTTTGTTTTGGGGGGGAGTTTTTTTCTTGAGTTCTTTATCAATTCTAGTAATTAGATCTTTGTCTGATGTATAAAATGCGAAGATTTTTTCCCATTCCGTGGGGGTTTCCTTGACTCTGTTAGTTGTTTCTTTAGCTGTGCAGAAGCTTTTTAATTTCATGTAATCCCATTTATCTATTCTTGTTGCAATTTCTTGAACAATTGGAGTCCTATTAAGGAAATACTTTCCTAAACCTATATGATGGAGTGTGTTGCCTATCTTGCCTTCTACAAGTTTTAATGTTTCTGGTTTTATGTTGAGATCTTTTATCCATTTTGAGTTAACTCTCATGTATATTGAGAGATGGGGGTCAACTTTCATTTTTCTGCATGTGGATGACCATGTTTCCCAGCACCATTTGTTGAAGAGGCTGTCCTTTTTCAAGTTTACTTGCTTTGCTCCTTTGTCGAAAATCAGGTGGCTATAAGTTTGTTGAGGTATTTCTGGGTCTTCTGTTCTGTTCCAGATGTCTTCAGGCCTATTTTTGTGCCAGTACCAAGCTGTTTTTGCAACCACTGCTCTATAGTGGAGATTGAAGTCAGGAATTGTGATTCCACCTGCATTCGTTTTGCAGATTAAGAGTGTTTTGGCTATGCGTGGTCTTTTGTGGTTCCATATGAATTTTTGGATCATTTTTTCTATTTCTGTAAAGTCAGTGGAATTTTAATGGGTATTGCATTAAATCCACAGATTGCTTTTGGTAGGATAGCCATTTTTACAATATTAATTCTCCCTATCCAGGAGCAGGGGAGGTTTTTCCATTTTTCAGTGTCCTCTGCTATTTCTTTCTTTAATGGTCATCAAAACAAAAAATCAACAGAGAAACATCAAATCTAATCTCCACCCTAAACCAGCTGGATCTCACAGATATTTGCAGAATATTTCATCCACACGATGAGGAATTCACATTCTTCTCAGCTCGACATGGCACGTTTTCTAAAATAGATCATGTGCTAGTCCATAAGAACTCGCTCAACAAATACAAGAAGGCAGAAATTATCCCCTGTTCCTTATCAGATCATAATGGGATAAAATTGGAGCTCAAGAACATGAATAATTCCAGAAACTTTACAAACTCATGGATACTGAGTAATACACTACTGAATGACCCATGGATTATTGATGAAATCAAATTGGAATTTAAAAAATTCCTACAATCAAATGATGATGGAAACACATCATACCAAAACATATGGGATATAGCAAAGGCAGTTTTAAGAGGGAACTTTATAGCATTAAGTGCCTTCATCAATAAAATAAAGAAGAGCCAAATAAATGACCTAATGACACAGCTTAAGACACTAGAAATCCAACAAAAAAAAACCCTAAATGGAACACACAGAGGGAAATTACAAAAATAAAGGGAGAAATATCTCAATTAGAATCTAAAGAGATAATTCAAAAAATTAATAAGACTAAGAGCTGGTTCTTTGAAAAGCTTAATAAAATAGATACCCCTCTGGCTAACCTCATCAAAAAGAAAAAGGAAAAATCTAACATAGTGCGGATTATGAAAGACAATGGATCCATAACCACAAACTCCAACGAAATACAGAAAATTGTCAGGGATTACGATGAGAGACTGTATTCCAAAAAATATGAAAATGCAGAAGAAATGGACAAATTTATTAACACGTATGACCTACCAAAACTAATCCCAGATGACATAACTGACTTAAGTCCATTACTTATACAGAAATAGAAAAGGTAATTAAAAGTCTCCCAACAAAGAAGAGCCCAGGTCCTGATGGATTCACGGCAGAATTTTACCAAACTTTTAAAGAAGATATAATACCTGTCTTCCTCTAATTATTCCAAAGAATAGAAAAGGAGGGAACACTCCCAAATACATTCTATGAAGCTACCATCACCCTGATACCTAAACCAGGAAAAGATTCATCTAAGATAGAGAATTATAGACCCATCTCCCTTAAAAATCTAGATGCAAAAATATTCAATAAAATTCTGGCAAACAGAATACAGCAGCATATGAAAAAGATTATTCACCATGACCAAGTGGGATTTATACCACAGATA